>SMOB01000156.1:0-104203 GCA_007388105.1 Coniochaeta prunicola | reverse complement strand
CTTGCCGGATACTCTTAAAACGGCCTTGTTGATAGCCTTCGACGGCTAATTGGACCCTCTCTTCGGTAGATAGTGGGTGGTCTTGTAGTATTGCCATTATTATTGTATGGTAAAGGTGGATCGCGTGTGAGACGCGTTGTGGAGAATTTTGCGCAATTAGGCGATCTGCGCAACTAGGTGATCGATTACGTTAGCTGGTATAAGATTACATAAGGCAGCTGCTGAGGAGGCCCGTGCTCAAACGCTTAGATAATGCAACCAAGCTAAGCACAGATCTGGACTAGCTTTGTCTCCCGATCAACATCCCACTTTGTTTTCTTTTGGCAATGTCAAACAACCGGCGACGAATTCGAGGCTGAAAGCCAGAAACCGCAACATCAGCCTTGGCATCGACAACTGAACAGACATCAGCCTTTGCGCCAACAAATAAACAAACACCGAGTCAATTTACAGTCGACAATACAGAGTAAAAGATGGCGTACAATCCCCGAATGTCCATCCTGCCAGCAGCGCAGCAACAAAACCGGTCGCGCAAGAAAGAGGAAGAAGCCGACGCGTTCATGCGGCTGCCGGACAAGGAGATCGTGGGCTGCATAACCGACATAGGCATTCCGTTCACCGTCGCCGACCTCCAGAAGCCGAACCCGTTGCAGGTGCAGATGATCTTCGAATGGTTCGCCGAGCTGCTGCTGAATGCGACACGCGAGACGGTCGACCCGGCCATGCGCGCCGCGGCCGAGGACGTGCTGGGCGAGAACGGCGACATGCTGATGCCAGCCGACACGCGGAATCTGATGGGATTCTACGTGTCTCTGCGTCGACTGCTGCTGGAGTGCGGCATCACCGACTTCAGCTTCGCGGACCTGTACAAGCCGACGCACGACCGGCTGGTCAAGATCTTCAGCTACCTCATCAACTTTGTGCGGTTCCGCGAGAGCCAGACGGCCGTCATCGATACGCACTTCAACCGCGCCGAGACCACCAAGGCGCGCATCGAGACCCTATACGGCGACAACCAGGACATGGAGGCCCGGCTGGAGGACATGCGCGCCAACCGCCGCCAGATGGAGGCCCTGGTGGCCGAGAAGACGCGCCGCAACGAGGACCTCAAGAAGCGCCTGCTCGAGCTGCGCCGCAACCAGGAGAAGGTGGCCGCGCGGCTGGAGGAGGCCAAGGCCCGGAAAGGCGAGCTGGCCGCCCAGCTGGAGGACAAGACGGCGGCCAGGCTCACGCTCAAGCAGGAGAGCGCCAAGCTGCGGCCGTACGTGCTGCAGAGCCCCGCCGCGCTGCAGGCCAGTCTGGCGGAGCTGAGCAACGCGCTGACGGCGGACAAGGCGCACATCGATAGTCTGGACCGCCGGGCGCGGGCGCTGCAGACGTCGACGGACTCGTTCGCCGTGGTGTCGAGCGAGGTGGCGGGGTGTATCCGGCTGCTGGACGAGATCGCGGCGGAGCTGGCCAAGGAGGAGGAGGAGAACGCCAAGAACGCGAAGCAGCGCGACGCGCTGACGGAGAGGGGGGCGAACGTCAGGGAGGTGGAGAGGACCGAGGCGCTGCTGCAGAGGCAGCTGGCCAAGTGGGCGGAGCGCACCGAGGCGCTGCGCGAGCAGAGCGGCGAGAAGGCCGCGAGGGCCAAGGAGAAGATGGAGGAGCTGAGGGCGGTGCACAAGAAGCTGACGGAGGAGAGGGGGGAGAAGGGCAAGGATATCGAGAGGAGGAGGGTCAGGATCGAGCAGACGGAGAAGAAGGTGAGTCGTTTCCGTCAATGTCTTTTATTAGCTCTCTTGGGTGATGTCTCGTGCTAACCAATGCTGGCGACAGATGCTCGATCTCAAGGAGAACATCGAGAACGAGGTGCATGCCGCGTATGATGAGTACCTCAAGATGGAATCTCACATCAAGCTCTACATCACCGAGATGGAACAGGCAATCTGATCTGTTGGCCGAGGGAGGGAGATTTGGTTTTGTCACGTTTAATGTCTCGAGGGAGGGATCGGGATACCCATTGCTAGGCGTTTCGGTGTATGTATTGGTTGCTTTGTTCCCTCGGTTTAGGTCTGCTGGCATCCGGTACCGTAAGATGATATTATGCAAATATGGACAGTTCGCCTTCGGAATATTGAATCATTGACTTTGACCCCCGGCTTGCACATCTCTCAAGGCATCCCACGGCCCTCTTTCGAAGCCGAACCACCGACTCAAGACCCTCCTGACAGTGACAGTCCGCCCAATCCATGCACTACCGCCTTCGTCCTGGTCCCGGGCAGCAGCTTTCCTCTCCGCACCGCTGAGCAGCGGCATCTCCTCGCCTAGAACGGCCTCAGAATCACACACCTGCCCCTCCCAGTCCATAGTGGGCTCTACTATGACCGGTCGTAGGCCAGCCTGCCGAGCTGCCTCGACCAGCGTGGCCGCACTGTTGCTCACTCCCTGGGCGCTCCACTCGCTAGTGTCGCGGTGCAGGTCCAGGAATCCGTACAGCAGGAGGAGAGGCGTCTTGGGTGCCAGTGCAACGGCCGTTGTGGCTGGAGGTGGTTCGACAGTCTTGGTGTCTGCCGGCGGGAAGACGGCCAACCAGGCACGGAGATGTGACACGCTCGGCACGAAGACGACGCGGATATGTTTGGCGATGGCAACGCGATGGATTGAGTGCTGCAGCAGAGGTGAGATCCATGACGGAGGCTCGTCCGGGATTTCTGGCATGACGGACATGTCTGCGTCGTCATCCACGTCTGCATTTGGGTCACGGGAGTCTTTCTCTTCCGGACTCTCCCGCTCGATTTCCTGGTCCAGTGGAGGTACAGGATTGTGTAGCCTCATCTCGCGCGATATGTCGGCCTGGAGAGCGAAGTCGAACTCCTGTTGGGTGGTGCAGATGATGACTGTCGTCGGATGGAGGCACTGCGACGAGACGTACATGGCCAGATCAGAGGGCGAAGCTGGAGAGAAGAATGCCGGCGCCGTAGACATGACTGGATCTGTGTCTCATGCCGAGCTATTGTGTGTGTCCTCTATAATCGAGCTCGACGAAAGCATTGAATGATAGATCTCGTCGTGATATCTCGTCGTGCTCATCATCGCTGTCCAGGTCGTCCATCATCCATCATGCCGTCAACAGCCATCATATTACAGTACCATAGCCCTTCTACCATGCTTTACTGCCTGGAGTGCTCAATTCAGGGATAAGTATTCCGGAAAAACATGATGATCTGGAAATGAGCAACCCTCATGAAGTGATGAAAGAGCTTGTAGGGTCTCGATGCGTATATTTTACCCCGCCAAACAGGGGAGGAGCTCTAAAGTATAGTGGGGTGGCCATTTGCAATTAAGGCACTGTACTTTAGGTACGTACCTTCAACCCTGCCTCATAACGTCACGGCATCTCGACAGCCATCCCGGACCCAAGTCTGCGGTCAACCACCACCAACCGTGCATGTCTGGCTATAGCAGGGCAAGGATGGAGTCGATATCTCGAATCTCGACCCTCCTAGAGAGCGGTGAGCTGCCTTTGAATCCCCCGAGTTTCAGTACACTCCCTAACCATCGACGCGAATGCAGCACGAGAGCTCACTCTCGATGCCGCCTCAGCAGCCCGGAGTAGCCCCAGGGGCCTCTCAAAGCCCCTCGACCGCGCCCAGATCAAGAGGCTCCTCGACAGCCGCAATGAGCGCGAGGTGCTCGACGGTCTGCGTCGCGTCATCTCCGTATGTCCTCCGTACCGCCCTGCCCCACGAGACACACTCTATCGAAGCTGACCACAGGCCATCGCAGATGATGTACCGCTCGCAAAAGACGCTTCCCTACTTCTCGTCTGTCGTCAAGAACGTCGCCTCCTCGAACCTCGAAATCAAGAAGCTCGTCTACATCTATCTGACGCACCACGCCGAGCAAGACCCAGACATGACCTTGCTCTCCATAAACACGATCCAGAAGTCCCTGTCCGACTCGAATCCCCAGGTCAGAGCCCTGGCCCTACGTACCATGTCCAACATCCGGGTGCCCGTCATCAGTCAGATCGTATCCCTCGCCATTAAGAAGGGAGTGGCAGACATGAGCCCTTACGTCCGACGGGCAGCCGCCCTAGCCATCCCAAAATGTTACCGACTCGACCCAGGCCAGCTGCCGCAGCTGGTAGACTACCTGTCCGCACTGCTAGCAGACAAGCAGTACTACGTCGCCGGAGCCGCCGTCACGGCATTTATGGAGATATGTCCAGAGCGGCTGGACCTCATACACAAGCACTACCGCAGCCTGATCAAGAAAGTGGTCGACATGGACGAATGGAGCCAGCTCTCGACCCTGAAGCTAATGACCATCTACGCAAGGAAGTGCTTTCCCCGTCGGACAAAACCTGTGCAGAGTGCGAACAAGTCCGCCGACCTCCAAGATTTCTACGCCGAGAACGTCTCTCCACAATCCCCAAACAACAGCAGCGAAGCAGTCCCCATCCTGCAGCCCGACCTCGAGCTCCTCCTCGACGGAATCAAGCCCCTCCTCCAATCCCGCAACTCGGGCGTCGTTGTGGCCGTGGCGCGCGTCTACTCCGCCGTCGGCACGCCCGCCTACCTCCAGCTCGCCGTCGGCCCCCTCATCGCCCTGCTGCGCGGCCCCCAGGACATCCAACAGATCGCCCTCTTCAACATTGTGTCCATCTGCCTCGACTCCCCCGCCTCCTTCGTTCGCTACGCGCCCCACTTCCTCGTCCGCGCCACCGACTCCCACCCCGTCTGGGAGCTCAAGCTCGAGCTTCAGACGCTCATCTTCCCTCACGCCCCGCCGGCCACCAAGTCCCTCATCCTCAACGAGCTGGAGCACTTCTGCCGCGCCAGCGCCGCGGACAAGGTCCTGGTGCGCGAGGCCGTGCGCGCCATCGGCCGCTGCGCGCAAGGGGACGCCGCCGCCGCGCCGCGGTGTCTGCGCCTGCTGCTGGGCCAGATCACCAGCCTCGACGGCACGCTCGCCGCCGAGAGCCTGACGGTCATCCGCCACCTGATCCAGCAGGACCCGGCCGCCCACGGGACCACCACCGTGGTGCGCCTGGCGCGCAACCTCGACAGCGCCGCGGACCCGCACGCGCGCGCCACCATCGTCTGGCTCGTGGGCGAGTTCGCGGGCCTGGGCGGCGAGGACAACATCGCCGCGGACGTGCTGCGGATCTTGCTCAAGGGGTTCGCGGACGAGGCCGAGGTGGCCAAGCGGCAGATCGTGCTGCTGGGCGCTAAGGTGTACCTGCACTATCTCAACCGCGCGAGCGAGGAAGGGGCGGCGGCTGCACTCTCGCAGGAGAAAAAGGGGGAAGGATTCGAGGAGGGGACCGTACCCGGGGCGCCCAAGCTGCTGGAGGACGACGACCACCCCGCCGCCAAGCTGTGGCGCTACGTCCTCGCGCTGGTGCGGTACGACACGAGCTACGACCTGCGCGACAGGACGCGGTTGTACAAGGCGCTGCTGGGCGTGCCGCAGCTGGCCACGCTGATGCTGCTCGCGCCCAAGCCGGCGCCGCAGGCGCCCAGCCCCAGCGAGACGAGGAAAGGGTTCGTGCTGGGCAGCGCGGCGCTGGTGCTCGCCGACGGAGGGGTGGGCGTGCACGGGCTCCGGGGGTACGAGCCGTTGCCAGATTGGGTCAAAGAAGGGGAGGAGCCGGATCCTAGGCTCAGGGAGGGGGAGGTGCAGAAGGGGGGAGCGGCTTCGTATGCGGGGGAGCGGAGGGCGGTGGGTGTCTCGGCGGCGGAGAAGCTGGATGGTATGGCTGGCGTGTCTGTGGGTTCTGGATCTAGGTCTGGCACGCCTGCTTCTGGGGCTAACGGGGCGGCGGCGGGTGTTGGGGCGAAGACGTTGGATGATTGGCTTGCTGAGGGGGATGATGGTGATGAGGAGGAGGAGAGTGAAGAGACTGGGGAGGAGTCAGAGGAGGAAGAGGAGGAGGAGGAAGAAGAAGAGGGGGAAGAGGGAGACAGCGAAGGGGAGGATGAGGAGGATAGTAGTGAGGGAGAGGATGATCGAGCTGAGAGTGCTCGGCTTGTGAGCTAAGGGTCATTACCAGCTACGCCCAGAAACGATGATTAAATACGATAAGATCTGGATACCCAGCACCCCATGTGGGATTTGCACCATCTTTAGAGTATTGCACTGTGCTATTGCGCTTCAGTACTGATCCTACTTCCGCCCGAGTGTCGCTATAAATATGATTGTAAGTTTTTCGACATTCGGTCGAGAGAATCTATTAACGAATTACTACAGGTCAATATTTTTATTATAAATAAGTCACCAACCTCCAACAATCAACACGTCTTAAGTGACCAACGAGGCCGGATACAACAAGCATATAAACTCAACGCACATACGGGCTTGACAACAGTTTTTATTATTACTCTGGATCAGAGAGAGAGAGTACTATGAACCTAACCTCCTAATGAGCAAAGGTAACCCGCCCACCGTCTTTCTCCGTCTCCAACCTGGCAGCCGTGCTGCTATTCCGCGCCTCCTCATCCACCCCCTTGGTCGTGAAGGCCGCTGTGATGGCCACGGCCCCGAAGGCGATGGCAACTAGATACACCAGCTTGTATGCCTCGGAGTTGGCCTCCTTGACGGCATATTGCACGGCGGCGACGGTGGCGTTGGTAATCCCGGGCACCTTTGCGTACGCGGCGGGGGTATTGGCCGTGGCGGCCGCGAGCAGGGCGGACTCGGAGCCGTTGAAGCCGGACGAGCGGGCGGCGGATTCGACCCAGCCGGGGAGCACCTGGGCGTAGCGGCTGGTCTGGATGGAGGTGTAGATGGCGGTGGCGATGGCGCCGCCGATGAGGCGGAAGGTGCTGATGAGCCCCACGGCGACGCCGATGTCGGTCTGGTCGTCGAGGTTGAGCGACACGATGCCGAAGGACAAGGGGGAGGGGGGCAGGTTGACGGTCGCGACCAGGATGACGGTCGCGATGGCCTGGGCCTTGTCGTGGACGCCGACGGACGCGAGGGAGCCGATCAGCGCCGTCTGGAGGACCATGAAGCCGATCAGCTGCCAGCGCTCGTGCTTGATCCACGGCATCACCCCGATACAGTACCATCCTGCCAGAATTGTACCGAATGAAATTAGGTTGGCGTAGACGCCGCGGATGATGGGCTCGTTCTGGGGTACCCAGAGGAGGCCGCTCTGTCGAGGCCAGATACTTTAAAGGGTTGTTGTTAGTCATGTAACACGGATTGGAGGAGGGTAAAGAGTGAGGGAGGCCAACTTACACGTTCATGCTGTAGTAGAGCATTCCGGCGACGAAGCAGACGACCAGGAAGGAGGTGAACTTGCGCCACTGCACAAACAGGTGCGGCGGCAGGATCGGGTACTTCAGGGGCATGTACGCCTCCCAGAGCCCGAGCGCAACGAAGCACACGAAGCCGACGATGAGCGGAGCGACCACCCAGGAGCTCTTCCAGGCGTGCATGCCGCCGCCCCAGTTGAGCGCGAGGAGGATCAGCAGGCATCCGGCGGTGAACAGCACCAGACCGACGTAGTCGATCTCCCTGAGCAGCTGCAACTTGGTTTTATGATCATCCTCGTGCTTGGTCTCGAACGTGGGCGGGTGGTAGAAGACGAAGAGCATGATGGCGGTGACGGCCTCCCAGGCGAAACACCACCAGTAGCAGCTCCGCCAGCCGGGCTTGGTGTAGGCGATGAAGACGTAGCCGATGATGGGCGAGAAGGAGCTGAAGTGGTTGGCCAGGATCATGACGCCGAGCGTCTTGAAGCGGTCCTTGTTGGGCACCAGCTCCTGCGCGCACGCGAAGCACATCTCCTGGAAGCCGCCGCCCACGCCGAAGATGATGCCCGACACGATCATCTGGTTGATGCTCTGGCCCGTCGCGCCCACGATGGCGCCCACCGCCGCGGCGCAGGCGCCGAAGAGGAGGAACCAGCGCCGGCCGGCTATGTCGGAGAGGCGACCGCCTATGGTGACTATCACGGAGGCGCCGAGGTTCCAGCTGTTTGTGAGGGTTTATTTGTCAGCGACACCTGGGTTTGGGAGATAGGGGGTTGAAGAGTTGGGGGGAGCTGCAAGCTTACCAGATGCTGATCCAGGGGTAGCGGGTGTCGGGGCCGAGATCAGCGTTGATGTATGTCAAGACCGCAGCTGGCATCAACAGGGTGAACAGATAGCTCTCATACATGAGGATGAGAGCCTGTTCTATGCTATCAGTCTATGCCCGTTGCGAGCAGCAGCGCATAGGGATGTAACGCACCAGGACTGCCATCTTCGTCTTGAAGGTGATTTTGCCATCTCCCTCCGCGGCCACAGCCTTCTCCGTGTCGGATGAGAAGTTGTGCTCGGTGGCTTCGACGGTGTCGACGTTGGCGTCGTGGCTCGACGACTTTTCCAGATCGACGGCCATGGTTGCTCGCCTGTCCAACCGGTATAAGCGGAGTCTGCTCGAGGTCCGAATCTGAATAGTGAAGCTTGCACTACAGTCACAGGTCCACAGTGCGGGTATGTAACCCGACTTTTGATCCTATCGTCCCGAGTCCGGGGCCGTGGAACGAGTCTCGACGATCATGTCGGTAGAGTCTTATAGATAACCACACCCTAGACTCACGATGTCCCTCGACTAATCCCCACCTACCCCGGATCTGCCGTCGGTTATGGCTTGCGTACCATGACCATCGTTTTCCCCAAGTTCTCGGATCTCCTCCCCCTCTCTCGACCATTCAACTCTTAGTGTGCGTAAGCGCATCCTGGGGGAGGAGGATCGGCGCGAACTCTTGGAACGTGGAGAATGCGGAGGGTTGACGATGAATCATTAGCTCCGTCGACTAGCACGATGAATCACGGCACCCTGCTGGCACCCCGTTATCAGCGGGGTGTGAGCAATTGCCCCGCGAGTTTCCTGGAATCACACAGCCAAGGAGGGGACTGGCACCCAAGATGCCGGATTTTGCACCGGGCGGGAAAAGAGACCCTGGACAGGGGCCCTAGCCTAAGCATGTCACCGCAGATGACTTGTTAAGCGCTTCTGTTATGTATTAACAATTCAAGTATTCCTACGAATGGGAAGGGTGCTTCCACCACATTTCCGCCCATATTGGCCAACCTTGTTGAGAAGTGTGACCTAGACTCTAGCGGACTTGCACCCCTTCTCACCATCCACCATGTCCCACCAACAGTTCACCACCAAGGTCATAGCCCTCACCGGCGCCGCCTCAGGCATAGGCCTCGCAACGGCCCACCTCCTCGTCAGCCGCGGTGCAACACTCTCATTAGCAGACGCCAACAGCGCCGCGCTCGACGCCGCCTACTCAGCCATCAAATCGGCGCACCCGGACACCAAGGTCCTCGCCACCGTGCTCGACGTCCGCGATGCCGCCGCCGTCGAAGCGTGGATGGCAGAGACCGAGTCGACCTTCGGCCACGTCGACGGGGCCGCCAACCTCGCCGGCGTGATTGGGCGGAGTATCGGACACGGCACGCTGGCCGAGCAGGATACGGCGGAATGGGACTTTATCATCGGCGTCAACCTCACTGGCGTCATGCACTGTCTCAAGGCGCAGTTGAACCGGGTCACGGATAATGGGAGTATTGTCTGCGCCAGCAGTATTGCAGGATTGCAGGGGCGGGCGAAGAACGGTGCTTACTCTGCCAGCAAGCATGGTGTGCTCGGCTTGACGAGGAGCGCGGCGAAGGAAGTGGGTGCTAGGGGTGTGAGGGTTACTGCTGTGTGCCCGTGAGTTTCCCCAAGCCCCCTATTCCAGCTCAGTACATTGAGCGAGCAACTGACCATTTTGATGGTAGGGGACGGATAGACACGCCCATGGCTCGCAATGCCGCTCAGCTCGCTGGAAAGGGAGATAAGGAACTCGGAGCGAAGCACGAGAAAACCATGATTGACGAGGTGGCACTCAAGCGTAGTGGCAAGGCGGAAGAGGTTGCCTTTCTCATTGCCTTCCTGCTGAGTGACGAGTCGACATATATTTCCGGAAATGCTATTAGCATCGATGGCGGATGGAACTGTTAGGCCAGCATCTATATGACCACTAGGCCATTTAAAGAACGTTTGAACCCGTATCTCGTACCAGTTCAACGACCATTATAAGTTTCGCAAGACTCGGTCTCTGTGCTGGCGATGTCTAAGTCCGTTCTGCCCTTTCCTCTCAACCCACTGAATAACTATATTCTGCCTTTCAAGTTCAGAAGTTGAAAGCCTCGGACCAAGCCTTAATCATCCGTTCATCATCCCACTACATTATCGTCTGCTGTCGAGCTGCGGGGAATTTGACAGACAAGGAGGTCAGGTTACAAATGACATAGCCCGGGTTGAGCATGTTCATCCCGAGGACCTTACTGGTGATATACCTCCCGTGTTGCAACGTATAGGGGCATCCTCCTATTCCTCACTGCAACCTCCAGAAATCCTACAACGACGTGGCTCTCGGCCAAGTTTCCCAATTTGGTGCTCCTCGAGTCTGTGAGTGCCCTGCAATGCCTTGATGCTATGATGGATTGACCGAGTTGTTGTTGTTTCTTCTGGTTCATGTGGTTGCATCCGGGGAAGATGCCTTGAGCTTGCCAAGGTGTGTGTCTAAATCAAGCTTGATATCTTGATGCTGCTAGATTTGGACTGAACATGTTTCCTGGCTATCGATATCAATGCGAGTGGTTGCCCAAAAGTAGGAGTAGCCACTCGCGAAGTATAAAGGAGTCCAGATAGGAATGAAAGCTCGTCCATCTCGTCCGACTCGACGAACCCTTAGCAATATTGAATTCATCTCAGCATCAAGCACATTCCTGAGTCCGTATACTCAAAACTCTCACAAGTGAAAGTCAACTACTTCAGTCACTGTTACCACTCCCGCCTCACCATGAAGCTGTTCACCACAATACTTATTGCCGCCACAGGGGTTTTCGCTCAACAGTGCGACACACCAGGCACGTACATATGCGGACAGGCCCTCGAGGCCATTTATGTCTGCAGTGCCACGAATAGATGGGTCCTCAGCGCCAACTGCGGTGGGAATGGCTGCTGCACCTATTCAGGGGGCAATGGCGTGCACTTTATCTGTTAGTCGAGGACATGCCACTGACCTTGGTCGCCAATAAAGGTCGATAAGTGGGATCTGAGCATGAAAGACAGAGCGGTGGCTAGGAGATTACGTCCTCGGGACTCACGTTTGGAATCATCCACGGATGCTTAGTGTCTGATTCACAGTTGAGAAAGAACAGTTGTATTATGGAATGAATTGATAGTCCGTTTTGAGTATGATCAAACATGATGCAACTCACTAAGATGCCTCCCAGCTGCTTACATCCAGTGAATTTCTAAAGACAGATGAATGCGCAGGGTTTCATAGATATCGCAAGTTTCGGTCTCGTACATATAGACGCTCAACAACCCAAGTCATCGCGCCTCGAAGAATCATATGAACGGATTCCAAACTTGAGAAGCCATACTGATAATAGCACATGATCAAGGCATTGAAGCACCACCCGAGAGCTTCAAATTGATGCTGGAAGTTAGAGGAAAACCCCTATGCTTGAGTCCGAACACGGAGGCTGCAGTGACTACAATTCCTTGCCTATAGAGTGCCTTCCATTGCAAAATTGCGGTATTCTGCAAAGATGGAGGCCGGGCCTCTCATTAAAGTACTCTTAACAGTCAAGCCGCGATACAGCATGAAGATCGGCTTTGTAATAGCTAACAATCAACGTCGTAGTTATACGTTGGTAAAGAAGGTTAGCTCGCTCAGGGGGAACCCTAACCCTGGCCCGTTTTTGTTGAAAATTTCGTCGGGCCGGTCCGGATTCCCTGCAAAACACCATCTTCCTTGCACCAAATCTGACTCATGGATCGCCACTGACCAGGGAAAGAAACTTTATTTCAGCCCTGTAAAATCGAATAATATACCCTTCCGGAGGTCGAATTACTCTATCTGGGCATCTAATGAGTTGTTTCTGTCGGGACTCTCGGGTCGAACTCGGCTGCATGTGGCTCGGGTTTATGTAGAGACTGTGTAACCTCTTTGTCCTCTTTCACATCTACCCTTGTAATAATACTTTAGATTTTGACTCTCCAATAGATTCTGTGGGACAAAGATACAACAATAGATACCAAGCCGCAATGAAGGCCATGCGACCAACTTTCGTGCTCGGTTTCGATGCCCTCGCCTCACCACAGCAGACCAAGCACGCCGACTTCTTACTCAGCACCGCCAGGGAGCTGGGCATTGACAGGATCGATGTGTCACCGGTACAGCCAGAAGAAGTAGCCGTTGGCGGAACAGAAGGACTCTTGTGCCAGGCCCAAGCAGCAGCAAGGAATGGGTTTCTCTTCGACACAAAGGTCGAATCCAACGCCAATGGCAGGTGTCCGTTGAACCGTGGCCAGGTGTGGGAGAGCGTGAAGGGCAGTCTCAGCCGGCTAGACGTTGAGCAGGTCGACATTCTTTATATACATGCCCCAGACTCCGAGACCCTGCTGGAGCAACAAGCGGCTGCCATGGACGACTTGTACCGGCAAGGAAAGTTCAAGAGGGTAAGTCTTGACACCAGTCTCCCCCCACCTTACCAGAGCAAAACGGAGACTGACATCGACAAAATAGCTCGGCCTCGCAAACTTCTCCCTGATAATGCTCCAAGACTACCTCGCCATCTGCGAGCAGAAAGCCTACGTCCGCCCCTCCGTCTTCCTCGTCACGTACAACCTCATCTGGCGGTTCCCCGAGGCGAAACTGCTCCCCTTCTTCCGCCGGCACGGCATCGCGGTCGTGGTCCAGAGCCCGCTGGCCGGCGGCCTCCTGACGGGCCGCTTTGCCCCGGAGCAGCTGCGCGCTGAGCGGCACGGGATGTACGGCAGGCCGTGCTTCCGCGCCGCGGCCGCGGACCTGGTGGCGCTGGCGTCGCTGCATGGCGTGAGCCCTGCTGAGGCGTCGCTGAGGTGGCTGTGTTGGCATTCTGGGCTGGGCAGTGGGGATGGCGTGGTGCTGGGGGTGACGTCGGCGGAGCAGTTGAGGGAGAATGTCGGGGCTGTGGAGAGGGGTCCGTTGCCGGCGGAGCAGGTGGGAGGGATTGAGAGGATATGGGAGGCTGTGCAGGAAGGGGCCAGACGGAGGTGATGCCATGGGTTGTAATGCGACATGAGCTGGGATTAATACACGGAAAGGGAAATTTAGACTAGACGGACGGAAACTGTTAGATGGGATCGGGTTGATAGAGTGCATAGATGTGCTTGATACCCTATAGACGTGGGACATAGATAGACATACATTAGAAGAGCCTCTCCTCGTTTATCACGTCTTCTGGCCTCGGCATCTTGTTCTTCAACACCACCTCACAGACCCTGCACGCCTCGATCGCTATATCATAGGCTGCCTCGAGCTGGTCCCTCGTGCCTCCATTGCGGATCGTCCCCCTCATATGCCACCCCACCTCGGCCGTGACGTCCATCGGCACCAGACTCGCAATGTTCAACTGGCTGGTCGTGATAGCATCCAAGATACTGACGTCGCTCTGGTAGTACCCGTAGATGGTCGTCACGACCAGCGTCCGCAGGTCCGGCCAGTACGCGTCCATGGTCTCCAGGAAGGGGTCCAGGTCTGCGCGGAAGATGTTGCGCATGTACGCCAGCCCGCGCTCGTCCGTGTCCGCCGGGACGCGGATGTGCGCCCTGATCGAGGAAGTCTCGTTTGACTCCGCCGAAGGGATGGCGGTGATGAGCGAGCGGAAGGCGTTGATTACGCGGGGGATGCCGTAGATTATACCGGTTTTGAGGAGGGCCTCTAGTTGGGGAAGTTAGGAACTGGTGTGCTGTCTACGGTGCTGCTGACTCGAACCTTTGATTCTACGGAGGACTGTTTTGTGAAAGTCTGTATCGCCTTGGTGTGGTCTGATGGTTACGGCGAAGATATCCGCGACGTACTTGCCTTGATTGCAGGCTGCGAAGGCACACGCCTGCGTTGCTGGGGTCAGAGAGTATTATGAATCAGCAACTGTGAAGACTCACAGCTATGCAGTACCATGTATGTTCGAGATCAGTCCCTGCGGACTTCATAGCGAGGGACTCGATGAAAGCGCTGGCTTTCTGGTCCATGGCCTCATCATCAGGACGCATTTTTGATGACTGTCTTATAATTGTTGAGGTCGTCTTCTTGTTATCACGACCGAAGCATAACACAAGGACAGATGTGCTAAGGTCATGTGTGAGGGAGTATATACCATGTTATTGTATTCACAAGAGTGAGTCCACATGACGGATGATAATATATGGCCGCAGAAGCGGAGCAAGGAAACATATATCCGAGTTCCTGCTATCTTATGCAAGAAACGCAATAACTCAAATCGTGTCTCTCAGATCCTCCCGTTCTCGAGAAACTTGCGCGGAATAGGGACGTATTTCGCCCTGAGATACTCGCACAGGTTCTTGGCCAATGTATCAAGTTTTGAGCCCGAGTTATATCCTCTGTCAAGATGATTCTTCAGCAAAAAGTGCACCGCACGAATGTTGCCCATCTCGAACCTGTCGATCCGGCCACCCGAATATTCGTCCGGTCCGAGCAGCTCCTTGACTTTCTCAATCGTCAGAAAGCTCCGTAGCCAGTCCCACTGCTCCTGGTCCGGGACAAAAAAGCCTACGTTGGCGTCGGAGGCCTTATCGCCAGAGCGGCCCAGGGCGACGTAGCCGAGGGGAGCTTCCACTGTTTCGCCGAATCTATCTAGAGGTACCGGGTTCCTCGTGTCGTAGGACTCTTGTGGTCCGTAATCTTTCGTAACTGGTGGCAGTGGAACGTCGATTGCACCGTGCTCCCCGAAGAGGAGATGGACGCGGTGGTTGCATGCCGACTGTGGTATTAAGGTAGGATAGTACTCATAGTAACTCTTTGCCGTTGATTGGCGCAGATCATTTGGCCGCGAGACACCCTGGTCCTAGATTAGCACATGCGCAATGGCATTCAACTCGACCTATCAATATAGCTCACCGGACAGGATTGCAGGACAGTCTCGTAAAGTTTGCGTGCGAAACCGTCGGGCAGCCCTGGGTCAAAGAGCGCGGCATCACGGGCCTGCGCAAATATCCTGAAGTCTACCGTAGCGATCTCCTGATTTCTTGGATTGGGAGGACTTGTTCCGTGCACGTGAAACTTGAGCATTGAGAACTTGTTGATCAGCTCTTCTCCGATGGCATACCTGGCCTGCTCCTCCATCCATCGACACTTCTCTTCTATGTCCAGGCCAACCAGGTAGAAGTGCCATTCTGCTTGATATCCTCCATGGGCCGTCACTCCACATCTCGTTGTAGGCGGAGGCGGTAAACCTCTAATGCCGGATATATGCACGCGGTTTTCTGCTGTCTCCTTGAGCAAGATATTGTGCAAGTCTGCTACCACGTCTGAGTTGAAGTAGAGCGGGCCGGATATCTCATACACGAGCTGCGACGTCACAGTCTCGGCATTTACGACACCATTTGTATTCTTCTCCTTCGTGATGTCAAACTCTCCATTGTAGTGCACTTCAGCAATAGGGAAGCCCAGGTTGAGATGTTTCTTTGCCTTCATCAGATCCTTGAAGCGGCTGTAGTAGCCGCCAGTTACAAAAGCGGAGCATTCAATGATGTGGCCGGCTATGAGAGCACCGGCAAGCTCGTTGAGCTGCTTCGCATCCCAGCCGTGCCACCAGGCCGCAACTCCTATCGTAGGAGCTGCATCAGAGACACTAAGCTCTACGTCAGCGCCCGCAACTCCCAGATACACTCACAGAGCAGACTCACCGCCCGCAAATGACAATGTCCGCGCCCTTTCGTAAAGCTTCCGCGATGCCTAAACTGCCAAGGTATGCTTGAGCACAGAGCGGTTCGAAGCCCCATTCTTGCAAGGTTTTGCCATCAGCAACACTTTTGAAGCTCTCTCCTTTGGCAGCCATATCGAGGAAAGGGGCGGTCACATCATCTCCCTCCACCCATGCCACCTTCAGATCCAGCCCGGCCTTGCGCACTATATCTTTGCAGATCTCGGCTAGAAGCTCAGTATCGCTCGCGCCGGCATTAACGGCCAGTTTCGCCCCGTTCTCCGCGAGTTTGTGGATGGCAGGCTCGAAGCACTGGAGGAAGGTACTGGCAAACTGGCCGGTCTTTCTGCGCTCCTCAAGCGGCAAGTCTTTGACAGAGACCCCGAGTCTGTCCCTGCGTGCTCTGCCCGCGCCGTAACCGGTCATCACATTCTCGGACAGCCAGTCTCCGACAATGGCGTCGACGTCCGGATCACTGGCGAGACGTGTTATCGCAGCGACCCGGTCGGTGAAGCCGCCTGATGCGCCACCGATTCGGACTGGTCGGCGGACGTTGTTGGAAGCCATGTCGAAGCTTCTGATGACCGTGGATGGAAGTCTAGGTAGTCTCGCCTCGGCTGGCAGGTTGCACTTCCCAGGTGACAGAACTGTGACATAGGTCCAAGAGATGATGATGCGAGACTCCGGCGTCTGCAAGAAATAATATATTAAAATATTATTCACCGAGAAGGTGTCATATCTATGAGCGTATCCATCCGAGTAGGACCCCTAAGGCTCGGCTTAGAGAGTGGGTCCCGCACCCACCGGGAGGGTGCCCGGATATACCAAGCCGGGCTAGCTCGGGCTCTAGGGCTCCTTCATGCGTCAGACGAGTGGACCAGGCTTGCCAGGTACAGTAGCGTTATAAGCTGTAGTGTGCTGGCTCTTGCTATATATGTCATTAGTGTGAGAGGGTCCCAGGTTGAGCAATAGGTAAGTTGGGGAGCTATGTTGATCCAGCACTGGAATCTTGATGAAGAAACCCAAATGTTCTCAGTCCGCCAACGCGTCCTGGTCCATGAGTTCACTGATCTCTGGGAAGCGAGTCCTGAAAGCCTCGGCGACTGTCCAGTACCTCAGCTGGCGAATGTGCTCCTCGTAGACTGGGTTGATGTTGACGTCTTCCATATCAGGACCAGTAGGAATGCGAATGAGAACATGGGTCGGATCGTAGGGCCAACTGACGCAGAAGGATGAGCTGTAGGTTGCTGCAAAGTCATCCAAGGTGATACCGGGATGTGCCACTAGGTACTCTCTGACTCGTGGCCTATTTCTCGTTATTTTAGTACTCGGTATAAGATCCATAGCAAACGGATATAGGACTCAATACTTACCAGGGAATACGGTCAATCCAGGCCGCATGTGGAGTTACAATCTGACTAGGCGTTGGTCGAAGCCAGACTGGCAACTGCTCCCAACTTTGCCTGTCCTGGAGGACCATCCACTGTTATTGTCTGAGTCAGTAGCTGGGCAGAGTCATTGGACCAGACCAGTCAAGTCCAGATTACCGACCTACCTTGATCAAAGTAGACATGATGTAGAAGACGGCAACTTGTTTTGGGAGTGTGTCAATCTCGAGGTAACTCCTTATAATGTCTCCAACAACGTTGCTAATGTCATCGTCGGATCGCTGATCCTTTTCTAACAGTGACACGAGGCTGGGTTTCGCTGCATACGCAGCAACCTTATCCTGCGCAGTCTCCGGTGTCGAGAGGCGCTCTTCTCTCTTGGTGGTGAGAAAGCCTTGCAATATTTGATCAGCGAGGCATGTGGGAGGAGAATTATTAGGAGACATTTCCCAAGGATCTGGCTCTCTCGTCACAACAGCTCCGTCCACCATCTGGTCCTGGGCTCCGGTGAAGCCTATGAGACTAAGTTGAAGTGCCGCGTTCTGAGTCCTCAAGTGCGCGTTCTCGGCTTCTAGGACACAGACGCGGGAGTCAATGATAGCAACCTCCCGTGATCTCTCTTCAAGCGCTCGCGTCAGGAAGGCGACCTGTTCAGTCAGATTGGCGATGGTCCACTTGGTCCTCTCCCGCATAGCCTGTTGGGACTTGCGATCGCGAGCCCTCTTCCGCTGGAGCTCAGTCTCTCTCGCCGTGGCATTACCGAACGAATCCTCCGAAGAGCCCGGCGAAGTGGCCGATGTCACCGACGGTCCTGAAGCTGGCGGCATTTTGACGATGTTTTGACAATGGCGCAGAGTCATTCCAAAGCTTGCAATGACTCCTTCCCATACAAACGACTCGACAGCACCGCCAGTGGAGCCTGAACCTCTGTACCCCCGCTCAAGCCAACGTGCATGAAGCTGGGGTAGAGTGAGGGGACCTTGGGACTTGACCTTCAGGCTTTCAGCGTGATGGGGCACCTGCACATCTGGGGTAGTCTTGGCGCCCCCAGCTTCATCCCTTAGCCTCCTCTGCCCATCTGGATTCTAGGCTGATGAGGACGCCTTCAAGCCTGGCCGCCCTCTGAGAGTATATCGCTGGCTCGAGTGGGGCAAGGACGTCGGTCAACTGCAGCAGGCTCCAGCCTTCAGCAGAGCCTAGGATTTCAGGCAATCTCGCCGTAGGTTCGGCGTATCGTTCCAGAGTGCACGGCAAGCTTGACAGACCATTGGCATTCGGTTATGGTTTCCCGCGTAGTGGGTTGGAGACCAGTGAAGGAGGAGGTGACGTCCAAAGTTAGACCCTGTCCGTACCCCGCATTTGCAGGGAAGCATCCCCTACATTTTACGGGGAAGCGAGGCCACGCTAATGATTCATTCACGCACTCGACCTTCGAGGTATCTTAGCTCTCCATCCATCTCAAGATTAACTTGAACATGAACTTGCCAGCTGCACGAGGCAGCTCAGAACGGAGAGCACGGATAACATCGAACAGGTGCTTAGAAGCCACAGCTTTTTCGATCATGGACAGATCATGGACAGATCCCTCTGATCGCTGTTCCCGGTGTAGGACTACTTCCGCTGTTAGACTGACGGCATATGAGCTACCGTGTTACGATATGCAATATCAGTAGCTATCTGCACTATTAGCTTGCAGTCCTTCTATGTGGGTAATTTCTATATGACTGACTGAGGAAGGATATCTGTATCCTGAGACAAGCCTCTAGTCCCCACTCAGCGCTTCAGGAGACCGGTCTCTACCATGGAGTCTCTGCCATGGAGGCCATGTGCGGGTTCCTTTCTTCATTTCTCATTATTCTTGTGTTTTGAGTTCCTATCTGGATATTGTCCGTTGTATATTGAATTTGCTTCCAAATAGAGTAACCAGCCATGCCTCATAGAGTTGTTTTCTGTCAGATGTTCACCAAGAGCAAGGAGGTGCGGGAAGTGGTAAGCTCCCTTCGCAAACCCATGCCGAACGCCATGGCATCTGAACTGACATGCAAGCAGTTCATTAGTAAACTCGCAAAAGCTGGAGAGCATGCCGAGAAGAATGAACCGGGAACGCTGAAATATGCGTGCTTTGTCCCTGTCGACGACACCGACGAGACGACCCTTTATGTCATCGAGGAGTGAGTGGCGGCAATTGGTTGTGGAATTCTATGACTTCTAACCCATGGAAAGATATACCGATGACGAGGCCTTCAACACGCACATGGCGCTGCCTGGTGTCCAAGACATGGTCAAGTGGTTGGGTACCGGAGAGGTCCTTGCTGGTGACGCAAAGGTCAAGATGAATCTTACCTACGTCGACGACTTCTTCTTCACTCGCCCCGAGCTCAAATCTGCCAAAAACCCGTATATCGCAGTCGCAGAGCTCGAATACAAGCCAGGTACTGTTTCTCAGTCGATACCGTACTGGAAGGCCGTGGTCGACGAAGGACGGAAGAACGAGCCCGGCACTCTGATGTATGGCATCGCCAAGGATCCTGAGAACGAAAACATGCTCTACGCCCTCGAGGTTTACGAGAGCAAGGACTATCTGTATGATGTGCATGTCAAGAGCAATGCGATCCAGGAGAGCATCAAGAACACCAAGCACCTACGCAACAACCTCACTCACCATTTCCTCAAGCTGGCTGGAGGAATGCTGGTCAAGGGCAACGGCTCCTCATAATTATTTAGACGGCTTCTACTAGAGCTAGATTTAGCTATCGAGAATATATCAAAGTCTATTACCATTCGCTATTCCAGCAATGCTGAGCATAACATCTCAATGCTCCACCACCCAAGGTCTTCATCTCTGTGGACGTCTAGGGACGGCTCCGTAAGTACCCAAACACGAGTCAGAGCTTTTCCTCACACCCCATATTCCTAGTCAAGTCATCCCGCGATCTCCAGACAACACATGGCGGGGTTCTGGTGACCTTACTCCGTGGGCAAGATGGCGGATAAGGAGGGACGGGGCGCAGATGATTCATTAGCGTGACGAGCTACGGATTCGCTACTCCTACGATAGCCATAACTCAGCCAGAAATGTTCTGAACTACTAACTAGAGCCCCATTATGTAGGTGTAAGTGGTGAGTGGCAACCATTGCAATGACTTGGTAGGGTCCTTAGGGGCCATGATGGAGATGTATGTCCGTGTTTTGTCAGCCGCGTGTCCTGGCACTCGCCGAGTATTTGAGCACTTCCATCATCCTTTGAACCTTCGTTGTTCGAGCATAGACGCAGCAACCCATCATTCTTCGGAACCTCGAACGCATTCACTTGGTTTCTAGTTCATACCGTCTCAGCAGCATACACAATGGGTTCCGTTGGAGATGCGCCAAATGGCCTCAACGGCCAGCCGAAGAGAGGGATCAGGGTTGCCGGATGCTCAGGAGGTGAGAACACAGAATGGAAGTTTAGATCTTCAAAGTCTTCTCCTGACCTTTGGCTGTACAACAGGTGTCTACGACCGCAAGCGGGCTATCCACGACATGGCCAAGAACGAGGACGTCGATGTTATCACAGGCGACTGGATGTCCGAGTGCAACATGACCCTCAGGGGCTCGGACAAGAGAGACCGCCTCGCACAAAAGTCCATGACCTCGGGTTCGACAGTCGTGGCGAAGGGCTACGAGCCATACTTCCTCGACGAGCTGGATCCCGCCATCCCATGGCTCGCCAAGAAGGGCACCAAGGTTGCTGTCAATGCCGGAGCCAGCGATGTCCACGGGCTGGCGGAAGCCGTCAAGGAACTCATCAAGAAGCACGGTGTAGACCTGAAGGTTGGAGTCGTCGACGGTGACGACGTGACAGACGTCGTTCTGGACCTGTACAAGAAGGGTGAGCATGAATCAGAAGATCTGGCGCATATGTGTATGAGATAACGAGACTGACCAATACTGAAACGGGCACAGGCGAGCCATTCCTAAATCTCCCGGCTAACAAGCCGATCCAAGAATGGGGCTACGATCCCATCTGCGCCCAATGCTACCTGGGCGGCACCGGCATCGCAGCGTGCTTCGCAGGCGGCGCGGACATCGTGCTCTGCGGGCGCGTGGCCGACGCCTCGGTGACGGTCGGCGCAGCCATGTGGTGGCACGGCTGGACGCGCGACAACCTGACAGAGCTGGCCAGCGCCCTGATGGTCGGCCACATCATCGAGTGCAGCACCTACGCCACGGGCGGGTACTACTCTGGCTTCAAGTCGCTGGCCCCCCACGACACCGACATGGGGTACCCGATCGCCGAGATCGACCACAAGGGCGACGCCGTCATCACCATGGAGAAGGGCCGCGACGGAGTGGTGAACACGGCCACTGTCGCCAGCCAGCTGCTGTACGAGATCCAGGGTCCGCTGTACTACAACAGCGACGTCACAGCCTCTATCGAGGACATCGTCATCAAGGAGATTGGTCCCAACGCCGTTCACGTGTCGGGTACGAAGGGGTTGCCTCCGCCGGCGACGACCAAAGGTATGGTTTGACATCTGTCTCCTCTCTCTCCGTCTCTCTCTGTCTTGTGAAATGTTGTCACGATGTACGACACGGGTCACAGCATGCTTGACAGTGGCAGTCTACCGTCGTACCTCAGCAATCCGGTGCTCAAGTACAGAAAATAGAGAGAAACCAAACAAGCTAACACTCCCTCTCCCAGTGGGTATCACCGCCAAGGGCGGCTACCAGGCCGAGTTCCACTTCTACCTCACCGGCCTCGACATCGAAGAGAAAGCCGCCATGGTCGAGCGGCAGACCAAGGCGCTGATGGGCGAGCACCTGACGCGGTTCAGCTGCCTGCGCTTCATGATCGCGGGCGCGGTCCCCGAAAACCCGCAGTCGCAGGACGAGGCGACGGTCGACCTGCGCATCTTCGCGCAGACGCGCGACGCCGAGATCCTGTCGGGCAACAACTTTGTCGACTCGGACCGCGGCTCGTTCGCCCGCTTCTGCATCGAGAACCTGCTGCAGGGATACCCGGGCAGCACCATGGCGCCGGACATGCGCACCGCCATCGGGAGACCCTTCTTCGAGTACTGGGTCTCGCTGCTGCCGCAGGATTTCGTGAAAGAGCAGGCGTATCTTCCCGACGGGTCGGTGGTGGACATCCCCGCCCCGACTAACGTCAGGACCTACCCGCGCGAGCAGCCGAGCTACGACCCCGTGTCGCCCGCGGACCTGGCGTCGTTCGGCCCCACGACGCGCGCGCCGCTGGGGTACGTGGTGCTGGGCCGGTCGGGCGACAAGAGCTCCAACTGCAACCTGGGGCTGTTCGTGCGCCACGACGACGAGTGGGAGTGGCTGCGGTCGCTGCTGACGGTGGCCAAGATCCGCGAGCTGCTGGGCAAGGACGACAAGGGCAGGCAGATCGACCGGTGCGAGTTCCCCAACATCAGGGCCGTGCACTTCCTGCTCAAGGACCACCTGGACCGCGGGTTCAACTCGACCAGCAGCTTCGACTCGCTGGGCAAGAACTTGTGCGAGTATATCCGGAGCAAGCACGTGGATATCCCGAATAAGTTCCTGGAGAGGGGCCGTGTTTAGGCACGGGTTATGTTTTTTTCGTGTATGTACGTAGCTGAGAATTGTTTGCTTGAAATCCCGGAAATGCCTGGTTGCCTTGAAGATGATGAGACGTGATTGATGATGCGATTGTGTTCGTATCTGGTGAGGAGACGATGACGCGGCCAACTCGAGGCACGCTGCGAGTCCAGGTTTGTGACGTACGGGCTTTGTCGTGGAACGTAGTCGAGTATTCTCTAAGTATCAAGAATAGAATGAATGGCCAGAAAATTGTATGCGATTGCTCGTAAGTGAATGCTTGTCTGGCTCAGCCTCAACCCCCGGTTTCGCAGGTTACAAATGATGTATTCTTTGTCGACGTGTGATGAGAAGATTCGCATTGTCCTTGGGAATGCATAACACAGTACTACCCTTTCTCAGTGGCAAACGAGTGTAATGTAGCCAAGCCCAGGGACTTCAGAAAAAGACATTATTTCTGGAGGGAGAGATGTCCGGTTGGGTGTCTCAGAGACGAAGTATAAGTCTGAACGGGTCGATAAGGTTTCATGAACTTAGAAAGCATCGGAGATACGTCCTCGAATCTGTCTTCTTCACAAACCAGTTAACAACTTCCACGCAAAATCACAAAGATGAAGTTTTCCTGTCACATCCTCGGGCTCATGTACGGCTTGGTACACTTATCCAGCGCCGCACCACCTCCAGCACCGAGGGCAAGCGGCCGACCCTTCCAGGTCGACGGCTTCGTAGCTCAGGGCTATCCTCAAGCCATGAACGGAGAGAACCACCTCTCTTTGTACGAGAGCCTCCCATTTCCTCCCCTTCTTTCCCATCAGCAGTTGTCTTCAGACCCTAACCAGCGCACGTAGTGTCGAGTACAACGTCACCCTCTCGCCTGGCGAGGGCAACACCTGGTGTTGGACGTGGAGCGAAACTGCCGACCTCAGCATCGGTGACGTGCCCACCACGACCTGCCAGGCCGACCATACCGTCACGTGGTCGTTCGTTAAGGCCGCCGACGAGTATAACTTCACCGTCGCCTGGCAGTACACCGGACACGGTCACCTCGTCGGCACATGGATGATACCCGGATCTCAAGTGCAGTGGCTGACCGACGACGGAGACGTGGCTGTGCAGCACTATGTCGGGCCGACGAGCTTCAGTGTTAGCACTGAAGATGTGTTTGGATAGGCAGGGAGTGGCTCGACAGGAGAGAATGCCCTGGTGGTACGACGTTAAGTCACGAGGCGAGAGGAAGAGTGGAGGTCTGGACCATGTTAGCACCAGTCTGGGTGAGGTAAGCATTGGATGCATTGAAATATAAACTCTAGACAAAAGAAGATCTATGACCAAGCCCCCGAAACTCCGTGCGCTATGTTATAGCTATGCGATAACCAATTGGCAGTGTGGCCGCCTCCCGCCTCGTACTATGTCTAACTCAAGGGAAAGTCGAGTCTCAAACCTCGTGCTTCGCCTCTTCGACTGCCGGCTCAGACATTTCAAGATCCTGCTGGCTATCATGCCCGTTCCGGGCGGCTTTCTTGGCCGCCTTTTTTGCAGCCTTGTCGGCCTTCTTGTTCTGTCTGATCTCGGCCGCACGGGCTGCCATTTGGGGGAAGAGGATTCCAGGTGGCAGCCAGGCCAGGAGGTTTACAGCGATGCTGACCATGCTGAGAAAGAGTCAGTTACTTGTTACACTGGGATCGATGTGACAGACGGTGCATGAGTGTACTTACAAGCCCTCCAGCACGATGAATGACGGCTCGTCCTGCATGATATGGTTGCCCCATCCGCCCGCCATTTCGGCAACACTATGGTCTTGGGTTAGAACTGTCTTGAACAAGTGGGCACACATGGTGAGTGACGCAAAGAAACTTACCGATATATACATCTTATCAAGATGAGACAGTAGGCGCCGCTGACGCCATAGACAAAGAGGCGGAACCTCCTGTTGGTCCACAGCGCCATCGCCCCCGGGGTGGCCTCATTCGACCTGATCCACCTCTTGAAGCGCACGGCGTAGTCGAGGGCGCAGACGCCGAAGAAGGCCAGGACGACGACCTGGAGCACGATGCCGGCGATGATGGCGCGGTTGCCGTTCTGCAGCAGCTTCGGGTTGGGGGCCTTGGAGGCGCCGCCGGCGCTGGCCGCGATGGACCCCCCGATGGCCTGGACGAGCAGGCAGGTGACGTCGCCGGGGACAAAGATCCAGGGATACAGGTTGGGGCGGATGCGCGACAAGGCCGGGTTGAGCGACAGGCAGACGTGCTTGAGGGTCAGGTAGATGGAGACGCAGATGAGCGTGGGCCCCAGGATGATGGCGACGATCTGGGTCTCGAAGGCGTTTGAGTTCCAGGGGTTGTCGTGCAGCGGCACGCGGGCGGCGTAGCCGGCGAGCTCGAGGGCGCAGCCGGCCGTGAGGCCGGCCATGTAGCTCCACGTCCGCTTCTTGACTCCGACGGTGAAGGTGACGACCATGGCCACGCCGAAGGCGGCGGCGAAGAAGATGTTAAACCCCTTGTTGGGGTAGTAACCCTGCGTCGTCTTTGAGACCGGACATGCTGGCGTCACCTCCGTACAGACGTGGTACGAACTAGGCATGGTGGCACGCGCGAACTATCGCAAGATATCGACTACCTTGTGTTCAGTCTCGATCGCAAAGTCCGATTGGGGATGATGATGGTGGCTATCACCAGCCAGGAAGAGAATAAGAGACGCCAAAGCTCTTGTTCAGATTTTCAATACTGGGATCTACTTTGATAGATCGGAGAAATAACTCCAAAAATACAATACAAGAAACATAAAACAGATCCCGTTTCCCCACGTGGGAGGGATACGACATTTGTTTTTGAAAGAGGCCCTGGAGGCGACATCCATCCAATTGTTTCCGGGGTTCGCTTCGAGCGATGTGCGAACGGACGTTAGGCCAGGATAGGCAATACGCTCGTAGAGGTGGGCATCGGTTACGAAGGACCACAATAGCAGGCAGGAGCCAAGGCTCGACTAAAACACTGGGCAAGGCCGACCGTACCGGTATCCACTCAGAACTCAGCGTCGAATCTGGCAGTCTGGGCTCTGAGAGGGAAGGAATTGACGAGCGAACGAGGTACCTGCAAGTGGAAGTGTTCGATGATCCCTACCGTCATTCCAAATAAGGTACCTAAACGCGAAGTGCAGAAATATTATTGCCGAAGAATATGTAAGGGAAAAAACATTGTTTTTTCAGACTCCCAGTCCAGGCCTGAGCTGAATACAAACTACAAGACCAAAAACGAAAAAGTGGTGCCCAGGGCTGTAAGCGAAGTGTCCATGCCCGGCCAGACCTGCCCTGCTAACCAGGTGCGCGGGATGAGCATGCTTGCCAATCTCGGAACCAAGCCGAGCCGAGTTGACTTAATATGGGGCATCCGGGCCTACCGGGGCGATTCAAGCCCCGAATTCCACGCGGGATCTTAAACCGTCCGACACCTCTTACTGCGCTGTCCCAATTCAGTGTATACGCGGTATTGATTACTTGTTTGCAATTGCATTACGGGCCATCTTCTTTTTATACGTCTACCTCTGCCTACGCAGTAGATTCGAACTTGCAGCGGCTGTTAATAATGAGAAGGAAGTCCGATTCGAAGATCGAGGATAGGGTTGGCTTGGAACAGTCCGAGGATGGTGTTGAGACGTATCAGAGATCATGGAGACAGTTTGAGTGATGTGCATCCACTTTCGACTTCATGATTATTTATTGAGGATCGCCTATGTGGTATCCAAAATCGCAGTCGCTGTAGAACGCCTCAACCTTCAATGCTGAATGTATCTCCAGAAACATGCACATCCACCGGCCAGCACTGTCTCACACTCACGTCTGGACAGACACGACATCGCTCCACGGCGAATGGTCCTGCTGGTCGCCGCAGTAGCTCTTGACGCGCACCTCCCACTCCTCGCCGTCCCCCGGCCAGAACACGTAGTACTGTGGGACGTCCGTGAACAGATCCGCGCCCCAGTCCCAACCCTTCCGCCTCGCCTGCAGGAAGTACCCAAAGGCGCCGTAGAGCCTGTCCCACGTCACCTTGACCGGCTGGGTGGTGGTCTCCTCCGACAGAGTCCTAGCAGCCCTTACATTCTTCGGCGCCCAGCACGGACGAAGCGGCATCGTGGCCGGAATGGTGAAGTTGGCATCTCCTAAGCCGTACTCCTCGTGCAGGACCCGGCTGAACGCTTTCGCGATCTGGAACTCGCCCAGGGCATTCGGGTGCAGGCCATCGTGACTGGCAGGACAGCCGCTGAGCTCGCCTAGGAAAACCACCTTGTCAGACAGCTTGCTCACTTGCAGCGGCATCAACGTTTCAGAGAGAGAAAAAGCACGGCACAAAACTCACAAGAATACTCCTCCCTCAACCTCACCAACCTCACAGGACTCTCCCCCGTCGACAGCTCCTCCACCAACCCCTCCAACAAGCCATTATACTCGTCCGTCCTCGCCGGCAAATCCGCATGCCCGCCAGCGGGCGTCCGGTGCGGCACGTTCGCCACCGCGAGCTTGACCCTCCCCCCCTCCGACGCATCCCTCACATTCTCAATCAGCTCCCTCATGCTGACAAGCGTCCACCGCGGGCCCGATATCCACGCCAGATCATTAAACCCCAGCGCGACCAGCACCAAGTCGGGCCTGTACTCGCGCACCACGTCCCCGACAAAGTACCGCAGCTGCGCCGCCTGGCGGCCCCAGTGCGCAAAGTGCGCCTTGCCCCCGGTCCCGTCGTCGCGCAGGAAGGCGCGGTCTACGTCCCACGCGTACCCGCCCCAGGCGCGCGTCTCCAGACCGGGAGTGGTGGGCTGGTCCGGGGGAGGGGGGACGTCGGCCGGCGGGAAGGTGCCGCTGTAGGGGCCTACGAAGGTCACGTTGGGACTGTTGCTACTGTCGCTGTCGCGCAGCCATTCCCACAGCCGGTAGCGCCAGGTGTAGTCGCCTTCGGCGCCTTGGGTGATGGAGTCGCCTACTATTAGCACCTTGACGGCCGGCGTCGGGGACGGTGCTGGTGGTGGTGAAGGGGCTGGTGACGCTGCTGGGGGGGACCGGGCGGGGTAGAGGAGCCAGGCTGCGAGTGTGAATAGGGCGAGGATGCTTGTCGCGAGGAGGATCTTGGGGAGGTTTCTTGGTGGGCGGCGGGTGGCTAGTACTACCATCCTGTTGCCGAGTATGCCTGCCTCTGTGTCATTGTCTCTGTAGGCGACACGACCATTGTCGTTGTCAACGACGGGATCGGTGGTGCTTTCCACACTGGCGGCGTCGTCGTCGGCGGCTTCAGCGGGCTGAGACCCCGAAGACATGTTGCCGGATGACGGTTGAACGTCTGAGGGAGCTTGAAATGTGCCATAGTGTCCGTTATTAGAGGGTGAGGCTGGATTTAAACCGTCACCCTCTGCACCGTTGGCAGATTTGGGAGTGCTTGGCATGGCCAACTCTGGATTTATCCCCGGCGGCGTGTCAAGCAACACCAAGCCGCATCAGGATGGAGTAGAGCCGATTGACAGCTATCGTGATGCGAGAGGGGATGGGCCGAGGCAATCCCGCCGTGGTGTTTTTGGCTGTTGGTTGGCTTCAATCGCGAGCTCACAGTTCTATTGGACGTGCCCTGCATTGATTGGGTGGTATCGCCTCGCACCCTTGGTTGTGCTTTGACTTTTGGGGGCGGTTTGTTTCTTTCTAGACCTTCTCGTTTGAGGATTCATCAAGTGGTCTGCTCATTTCACTGGCTGCTCATTTCTTCCGTCAGGTGAAGCTAAAAATAAGGTAATTACCTTAATCAGCGTAGAACTTCATGATGGTATAAGATCTGGACCAAAAGCTCCGTCGGGTGACCTTGGTGCTGTGACTCGAGAAAGTCTGCCGACCCAAGGCTGCCGACCTACCAAGTCAGCAAGAGGCCCTCTGCTGCAGCCACAAATCACGGCTTCAGAATGCGCGTATGCGTACCACAAGTACGCGATCATCAAAAAGACTCGAGATCTAAGCGCCCTCAATATTATCTTGACGGTCTGACAAATACTACTACTGTAATGGACGGCATAAGGTAACCGGTTGGAATGCTGACTCTGACACCTAACCCACGAGAATGCCCGTGCGTGGCCTTGTGCGACCGTTGGTCGAACCGAGTTTGTCTCCGCTTCGGATCTTGGGCTTCGGATCTTGATGGTGTGATGGTCGGTTCGGCTAAGGTGCAGTACACTACTATACGCTGCGTACCTTACCGCTCAGCATATCGCGGATTATCATTCCCGGCTCTCGTGGAAAATGGTGCACGGTTGGGCTGCTGACCGTCTTTGACCGCAACGTGCAACGTGGTTCATTCCAGTCGGGGCCGTGCCTCCTCTATTGGGATCAGCTTATTATGACGTGCAGTTGATCGCTTCATTCGGCAAGGTGGACCAACCCTAGCTCTGCTGAGTTTTGCTGGAATGCTACCGTTTAATATTTTTTTTGCTTCGAACAGCAGGACAGCGCATCAATTAGGCCAGTCCAGACTGCCCGCCACGCTTACACAGGCAAGAAGAAATACTAGGACAGTAAAGTGAAGGTATCCAAAAGGTATCCACCGTCGCCCGAGACTCGAGACCATGTGGCGCTCCCTCTGTGCGCCATTAACTGAGGTGCCCTGGAAGTTGGCCAGCAAGGAAAAGCAAGTGCATTTCATAGTTCAAGACATTGCAGTCATTCGCTTCAGCCACCAGATCGTCTCACAGGCGATCGCCCTCGACTCCTCCACGCGCGATTCGCCAGACCGACGCGCCTCCAGGCCTCTCAGAGTCTAGAGGCGTTTACGATGGGCCCAAAGCGGCACATTGTCGTCACCGGTTCCCTACTCTCCTGCCGGCCACCCCAGAAATACCGACAGATTGGACAGATTGGGCGGGAGGGGCGCGTGCGGTGGAGGCTCTGGAGCTGGGAGTGAGTGACAGGAAATCTCGCCGGTCAAGCTTATTACTACCCGCCGACTCCATTTTCCTTTTTCTGGGCGGGTCCTATTAGTAGACCCAACGCTCGCGAGACTTGGTGAACTAAGTCTAGTAGTGACTCTAGTCGGCTGTTGTCTCTGATCTAGTTAGAGCGAGCCGGGCGTCGTTCGGAGTGCTAGTGCACATTTCATCGTCTTGGCTTTCTCCATCATCATCCCTTCTTTCCGGCACTCGCTATGTTTTACCGCACATTCTCCCGATCTTTCTACACTTTCAACTTTTCTCATCTCTAGGAACTGGTTGAACTCATTCTGGACAGGTCGACTGAGCTGTGTGATTGCTATTCGGAAGCTTGAGACTGAGGAGGATCGAGAGAAACGACGAGCTCTTTGACGTGATAAAACATCTCAGCCGTCCAAAACGATCCACTACGGCAACTAATCGAGCTATTGAACCCTAAGTGCAGTCCTTACTCTGCTACTTCACGGCACTTTGGAACCGAGTTTGTCCTTCAGCCTTCAGCCTCACCGTATTCTCCTTGGCCATGGCTAGGGCTGTTGAAGTTTTTACATGACCTGAGGTGCCCGACTTAATCCAAGGGGGCACGGACGGAGGGGACTCCTTTATCTCTCTCTGCTCAACCCAAGGCCGCAAGGAGCGCAGCCGCTGCGACGAAACCTATGGCTTCAACTTTTAGCTATGGCGATGGAGGACCTCTTGCTCGCCTCGCACCGTCATGGATGCCGTTGGATGGGCGTCGTGAGCCCCTTAAGCCCGGCTGCCTTGACATGCTCATGGCCGTATCTCTCGGGGTTGGACTGCTGAGCACCTTGGCCACATCTTTTGCCTTCTACTGGTTTGTCAAGATGAGGAGATCCTTTCGGCACGAGTAAGCATATGCCATTTTCCAAAGCCGTTCTATGATAGACTTCTAACCTTCGTGCAGTCTGATTATGTTACTCATCCAGAGTGACCTCATCAAGGCCTTGTGGTTTGTCATCTTCCCCATCGTCACGTTCACGAAGGGTCCCGTCGCATCAGACTCGGCATTTTGCCAGATCAGTGGCTTCTTTTTTACCGTGGGCTTCGAGTCATCGGATATCGCGGTCCTCCTCATCGCCTTGCACTCGGCCATGTACATCTATCGACCCAAGTCCGGTTTGTATCCCTACCGATGGCTGGCGTACGCGACCTACATGCTGGTGCCGCTGCTCTTTGCGTCTCTCGCCTTTCTTGACGGAGGCTACCACAACGTCGGCTACTACTGCTACCTTTCCAATAAGCACGGATGGGGTCGCCTGGCTTTAAGCTGGGTTCCGCGATATATTCTCTTTGCCATCATCCTCGTCATATATGGCTGTATATACGCGTACGTTCGCGGAAAGATACTGCATTACGAACGCAGAGACTCCGCTGCGCCTCAGAGGCTAACCACACCTCCCGCCACACGACCCGCGTACCGTGAGCGGATCCGATCCCTACCGACAACATTTAAGCCTGCACCGGATCGTTCCAAGGACAGGATACGTTCCGCCTCATTCAACCATGCTTCCTCGGGAAAATGGGTTGACGCCTCTCCGGGAATTGAGGCCTCTCCGGAAATAGACACTTCTCCGGGGAATGACACCTCTCCGGCGAATATCGCCTCTCCAAGAAATGACGCCTCTCCGGGAAAATGGATCGAGGATACCTGGCAGCCAGCGGGGCCCATATCCTGGAACCTGCCGCACTTCACCACAGACACATCCTTCTCCCTGCCTGGAAGCCCTACGGAGGAGCAAGATCCCCGCCACAAACCACTACCGCCACCAATACTGGAGCTCCCGCCGCCGGCCGCCGCTCCGCCACGCCGCAACAGTTCCGCCAAGGCAACCTCGACCATATCCTCGACCAGCGCCGAAAGCTGGAAACTCGCCGCGGTAGCAGAAGGCGCCTCAACCGAGCCGCCTCGGCCATTGAACTACCCCGGCCTGATAACCCCGGCCCACAGACCGGGCAGCTGCACCACCATCCCGGCCATGTTCCCCGTGTGCCGCAGCGCGATGAGAATGACCGCGGACCACGTACACGCCTCCTCGTCCCGAGAATCCGCCCCTCCGTCGCCATATTACGAGGGAGAGGACGACGACGACGGCGGCGGCGGCGGCGGCGGTCTCGCGCCGCGCCTCTCGCACGATCCGCTGACGTCGCACGTCTCGCGCAACCGCGACAAGGTGCGCCGCCAGCTGCGGTCGCTATTCGTCTACCCGCTGCTGTACCTGGTCATGTGGATCTTCCCGCTGGTCAACCAGGCGTACGGGTTCGCGGGCGAGGACGCCCTCGACGACGGCGGCGGCGGCGGTGGGGGCAGTGGTGCGGCGGGCGGAGGGGGCGGCCGGCCGGCGTGGGTGCTGGTCGGGAGTCTGGTTAGTCTGGCGGTGCAGGGCGCGGCGGACAGCGCGGTGTTTACGGCGAGGGAGAAGCCGTGGCGGTATACGGCCGGGGAGGGGTTTTGGGTTTCTATCAGGGACGGGTGGTGGTGGGGTAGTGGGAGAGCCAAGGGCGCGGGCAGGTCGAGGGAAGAGATGTTGGTCGAGGTGAGGATTGCGCGGGCGAGGAGGCAGGCGGAGATGAGGGATGAGGTCGGGGCGGAGAAGAAGAGGCGGGAGGGGGAGAGGAGGCATTGGTGGGATGTCGGGGAGTACGATCTTGCTTCCGATGGGGTATGAACCCCCGGAATCTTTTTGAGACGGAATTGGGGAGCGGCGCATGGGAACGGACTAGAGTCAGGGTCTGTGTGGGATTATTAGATCCCCCGGTTTTCAGCATGTGCGGCGTTGTTTAAAGCTAAGATACCCTGGGTCGAGCGATAGCTTAGGATGATTTTTATTGGTTTGGCGTTACTACGGGAGCATATAGGTATGCAATTATGGCATTGGGATGGTGGATGGCACTGCGACACGAGGCGGTGGTCTACGAGGGCCCTTGTGCCTTGATAGTTCATATAATGCATATCGGAATATGAATGGCACCTGCGGAAAACCTGACTCTAGGTAGCGGGTGTCTATTCTCTCAAGAACTTCAAAAATGCTCGTGCTATCACAACTCCGTCGTGCTCGTCGGCAACCCGATCGACACCGCTCTTGTATATTTCGTCAGACAGAATGCCCATCTCGTGTCGGGAGTCTAATATCTCCTTCACGATCGGGCCAGTAAACTCGGGGTGGCCCTGCACCGTGATCACCTTGCCTGGTATCAGGAAACCCTGAACGGGACAGAGATCGGTCTCTGCCAGCGACACTGCGCCGGCCGGAAGCGAAGCAACCGCGTCGCGGTGCATCTGGTGGATTTTCTGCATAGGTTTCTTCTGTCAGTCCAAATGCCCTCCCATCCACTTCCACGACCAAGGCCACAGAGTGGGTTTCCGGTAATAGAAAGGAAAGACAAAACTCACCAGCGCATCCTTCCCAAACACCTCCTTCCCCTTCTCGCTCAGCCGCACGTCCGTGACGCTGACCTCCCAGCCGTGCGCGTTCCGGCCCACGGGCACGCCCAGCGCCCGCGCCACGACCTGGTGGCCGAAGCAGACGCCCACCACCCTGACGGTCCTCTCGGACTCGAGCGCGCGGCGCACAAACTCGGTCAGCTTGGCGATCCAGCCGCCCTCGCCGTCCTCGAAGGCGTTGTGCTTGGAGCCCGTTATGAGGATGGCGTCGATGTCGTCGAGGGAGGGGTAGGACGCCGAGGGAGAGACGACGTTGTGGTATGTTAGCGAGAGGACGGACGATAGCAGGGCGGGCGCGGCGGCTTTGGTGAAGAGGGAGGTGAAGACGCCGCCGTAGGAGGAGTATTCGGCTTTTGTCCCGGGTAGGGGGGTGTCGGCTTCGAGGATGGCGAGCCGGATGGGGGCTTTGGGGGTTTGGGAGCCCATCTTTGTGGCCGGTTTTCTATATGGGAAGAGGGAATGTAGTAGTATTATGGCATGTAGTGACAAGTAACAGAGTCAATTGGTTGCAAGAGGAACGTATGAGTTATGTGTAGGACTGAACGTCGAGGTTATGAGTAAAAGGGTAAGGTACCTATGTATGGTGGTGACGGAGGGCGATAAGATAAGGTCTGGATAAGCTCCCCGTTGTCGGAGTCTACTATGTAGATTCGACCTGGAAGTTACAGGGGATCCCCGCAGGTACAGTACCTTACCTCTACGTCACTCCAGTACCGAGGTACTGTACCTCCCCGTTGATTTCTTGTTTTGAAGCTATCACCACGTCTCACGCTGTTCGGCCAGTCTTTCCTTTTACTTTTTTCTCACTTACGGTCCTGTAACACACAGTCAAACCCCATATTATCTGTATCGCGCATCTCGGTCAAAATGGCCCCAAGGACGTCCTTGAAGTCTTTTCTGACCACAGCCCGCAAAGCTCTCCTCTCCCCGCCGTCATCATCCCGTCCAAAGCCCTTGACATTCGTCATTGGCAATGAGTCCGCAGATCTAGACTCTCTCTGCTGCGCTCTTGCGCTGGCTTACCTCAGAACTCACACTCCGCCGCAACACACTCTGCATATCCCCCTTGCAAACCTGCACCGGCCAGACCTTGCGTTACGGCCAGAGCTGGGAGCTGTCCTCCGCCGTGCTGGTGTCGGATTAGACGACCTGCTCACACTAAGTGAATTGGAACAAGCGAAGGTTGAGCCAGAAAACTCGCGATGGGTGCTGGTCGACCACAACGCCGTGACGGGACAGGTCAAGGAGAAATACGCCGATCGCGTCGTGGGATGTATAGATCATCACGAGGACGAGGGTGCTGTGACACAGCACACGGAAGATGAACCAAGGGTGGTGAAGAAGAGCGGGAGTTGCATGAGTCTTGTCGTCGAGTACGGCACGGAAGCATGGACTGCGCTTGTCAACACGGAGGGCGAAGGAAAATTAGATGGAAACGGCGAGGCGGCGTGGGACGTCCAGCTAGCCTTCGTCGTTCTTGGACCTATTCTTATCGACACAACCAACCTGACATCGAAGGCTAAGACCACGCCGGCTGATGTGCAAGCGGTGCAGTTCGCAGAGGCGCTCATTCGCCGGTCCGGGGCGGACTATGATCGGGACGGGTATTTCAAGGAACTGACGGAGCTCAAGGAAGACCTGTCGAGTCTCAGCTACCGAGACATCTTCCGCAAGGACTACAAGAAGTGGACTGATGGTGGGCTTACGCTCGGGACGTCGAGCGTGGTTCAGGGTATCGACTATTTGCTGGAGAAGATTGGAGATAAGGACCAGTTTCTCTCGGAGCTCCGGAAGTGGGCCGAGGAGGAAAAACTGGATATTGTGTGCGTCATGACTACGCTGCATCCAAATGGGGTCTTCGCGAGGGAGGGGCTGCTTTGGGGTTTCAATGAGAAGGCAGTCCGGGCGGTCAAGGCGTTCGCGGAGAAGAACAAGGAGAAGCTGGGACTGGAGACGTGGGGCGATGGGAAGTTAGACGACACCTCTGGCTCTAATGAGTGGAGGGCGTGTTGGAAGCAGCTGAAGCTTGAGAACAGTCGGAAGCAGGTGGCGCCAATGCTGCGGGAGGCTATGAGAAGTGCTTCGAAATGACTCATTGTGAGTAGTTCGGTCCATGGAAGCACATATCGATCAAAAATATGATACCCAGGAGCATAAGCAGCATCGCAAGGGCAGACCCCAAAACCATGATAAATTGGTGCTGTGTTGTTATCAACCTACGCCTGCCTTAGCCAAACAGCACACTATCTCCCAGGCCGAAGAACACCAAGTGATCATGCGGCAGCGGCAATGGCATCCAGCCACTTCGCAAGTCTAATCGGAGTCAATATTATTGGCTTCTAGGTTTCCATCCCGATCGGCAAAGGATCAGCTTACCGGTATCCCTGCTTCGCAATCTGCAGGTTGACCACTGGCGTCGCGGTCGTTGTATAACTTCCGGAAAGGTCATTGCTCTCAATGTAAGACAGCTCCTTGGCCAAGACTGTCGAGCACACCTCCGCATTGCTCTCACTTGCCCAGGTCAAGGCAGAGCTCTGGGCACTAGTAATGCTCAGACCACTAACCCAGCCGGCTGCGGCGGACTTGTACGTCCCTGTCTTGATAGCAGTCGTCAGGGTCGTCGCCCAGCTCTTGGCCGAACCCAGCGACGACCCGCCAGAGATGGACTCGGGAATGTTGGAGTCCCATATTGCATGCAGATTAGTCGAGTCACCGTCGTACTTCACGTCGATATCATTACCACCCACATCGAGCGCCTCGCAGTGTAGCGGCTGGCCGACATCACCGAGCAGGTGGATGACCATCTTGGCCGCGATCTGGCGCTCAGACTTACTCAAACTCGGCGTGAGGAGCCGGGTCGTGTAATTGGAGATGGCAGATATGATGCAGCCGCCGCTGCCGCAGTCGCGCGAGAGGCTCACGCTGCAGCTCGAGGGTGGATTGTCGTTGGCGTCGATGTAGTGAAACGGGGACGAGAACTTCCCGGCTGTGGTAGCCCTCCACGAGTCGGCCCAGGAGGCGACAGACGCGAGATAATCGGTCGACGTGTCGCCGAGGAGGGTCTGGAAGTAAGTCTTTGTCGTCGTAGCGACGAAGTTTGTCGCGACGTACGCGACCGCTTCGTGGCCGAGGGCGCCCCAGGCCAGGGTGCAGGGCAAGCCTGAGGCGAGAAGAGCGAGTGTGAAGACATGGCTTGCCATTGTTCCTAGTTCTGCTCGAGATACTTGACGGTGTGGTGCTTTCTTTGGTAGACCTGGAGACAGAAGAGAAAGCGGGAAGACATCTGCTAGCACTTATACACGTCTGCCGCTGTGATTGCGATACCAAACCGTGACTGGAAGCTGGAACTGCTACCTGGCCTTGCCCATCTTGCACAAGATGCCATGCGCAAGTCTTGGCAACGAGACATTGCTATTCGCAGAAGGAAGATGAGCTAGGGGTATGCTCCCTGTTTCTTCTTCAAAGAGCGGCATCAACCTGAAGCTCCAACACATCCCAATCAAGTCCACTTACACCTAGACCCAGTTCTATTGTTACACTGACCAGGGTTGGGACATTCCCCTATCAGGCTCATTGAGGCAGAGCTGTCCAATCACAACCACACGATGTCTTTAGCTTGGTGGTCCTTGACCCCGGCTCGGCACATGTGCATAACGATAGGCTCATCTATTGGCAGATCTCTCTTCTGCCGATATGACCTGCCCTTTTCCCTCTATAGTGCCGGATGGCGTGCATGCGCCAGGCACGGGGGCGAACCTGGTTTAAGAAGGCCATCTCGCGCACGTTTTGCTGAAGTGCCATCGCCTCACAATGAGCATATTTCCGCCACAGTTGCGAATTCTGTACTGAAGGATCATGGTGGCCGCAATTCTCTCCTTAGAGGTTGGCCTAGCGCACGTTCCGACGTGCGAGATAGTGAAGACGAAGTGGAGGATCTCTCGAGCTTGGATTTCGAGGTCCAGACCTCGTGAGCTGTATTACCTGTAGTGTACAAAATATATATAATCCGGCGGGGCTCACTTTCCTTCATGAAGAGTTTAAGAATAGTTCTCGTGATGTCTACTGGACACGGGCCATTCCGCCTTTTACTTCACCGCGAGGCACAAACGTAGCCTGCGGGATCTCTGTGCACAGTGCCAACAGCATCATGTCCCAAGCGCATGCAGCGTATGACTTGCGGACAAGGCCAGCCAATGTCGGGCTTGTTTCGTACAGCATCTCGCAGGGACAGCCTTAACAGGCGTGACTTGTCGTTCCCTTTCGAAACTGTAGCCATAAGCGGTAAGCAGGACTTACACAGGTTAGTTGTCCTGCTTATTAGCCCTGTGCAGAGGTATTCCACCCAAGCATATGCTGGTCCTCTAGCCAGAGTGTGTGAGGAAGCATTGCCGGTCTCAGCAGGCACTCGGCAAGCCTTTACACCCGGCCTGATTCGCCACTACGTGACTCGGAGAAGATCGCTACTTTCGACAGGGTTCGCTTAGCCCCCGTCAAAGCATCAGAGGGCTAGAATTTCTCCTGGCTTGACGAAGCCTTACTGGAGCCCGACGAAGAGGTCTGCCGCATGGCCCACGCAACAGGATCCCTCTCTCGCTCTTCCTCCAGCTCCAGAGCCCTCGCCGCCTTTGGGCCCATGAGTTTCTTCTTCCAGTAGCCTTCCAAGTCGAGCTCCGCCCGTCTCGATTTCGTAAACATCTGTACTACGACCGTCGACCCAACCTGCGGCACCCCGAAACCGCTCACCCTGCCGTCGGCGCCGACCACCTCGGCCTCGGCCTCCACCCAGCCGACAGTGCCGGCATTGACGCACACCCACTGCGTGCTGATGCCGTCGTCCGTCTCGCGCCGCGCGTATCCGTGCCCCAGGCGCTTCATCTTGCGGGCGTTGCGGCGGACGCGGATCTTCAGCTCGTTGCGGCCCAGCAGGCCGTCCGCATCGGCGGAGATGCCCCGGCCGCGGAACCAGCGCACCAGGCGGTCCGCCGAGACGTGTAGATGCCGCTCGCTGCGAGCGGTGCCGAATAGCATGAGCAGGCCCGGTCCGAGTGCGGGCGGGGGATCCAGGTCCCGTAAATCGAGTATTTCGATGTCCTCCATTCCTAACTCGTCTGACGTGAATTTCACGAGCTGTTCCACTACTTTAGGAGCTCCTTCCGGAACATCGGGCAGGGGCGGCGGTTCGACGATCAGTGTAGGATGCTTGGGTGGTTCGACTTGCAGGTACCAGGGCACATCCTCACTGGTAGCTTCGGAGGAGTTGCCTTGCTGGTCTGCGCCGTCTTCATTTTTGTTGGGCAATCGTAGTTCTTGGATCGCAGGGCTCTTTCGTTGCTGGAGATTCGGTGGGAGGGTCGAGAAGCTTGCCGCCACTCGTCGAGATGATGGCGGCGTGACTCTGAATGGAGGCGTCCGGAGTCGAAGGGAAGGCCCAACGAAGAGCTGCAGAGCTGTTGACCGGCATGCCGAGCAGCTTAGGGCCGAACTGAACGGTCGTGTCGAGGCCATCTCTGCTCGGTTGGCAGCGGATAGAAATGAGGAATGAACAGGTTTCCTAATCTAGATTCCCTGATAAAACAACAAACGTACAAGACAGAATAGCCCAAAAGAGGTCGCTGCAGATGTGTATTCGGGAAATGCTCACCACCTTATGTCTAGGTAGGTACTCTTTGGAACTCAGGATACTATGATGGTTCCGCAAGAAAGTTTAAAGTGGAGAGAGCTGTGGGAGATTGCGACCAATGGGACGAGTCCCTGCATCGAACCATCCAAAGGTTTTTTGCTGGAGCCGAAGCTGAAGGCAAATTTTGGTGGAAAGCTCCTTTCCCTCTCCCTTATCTGCGATTATCAACTTTCATCTAGACTTGGGAGTCCGTCCAATGCCAAAGGACTTTCATGGTTCATCTTGTAACTAGATTTTATTATTTTCTTTTTTAATGTCTCTTTTCTGTTAGTCCTGACCTTCACGGCACGGTAAAGCCCACTGGGTCTAGCCGTTAGACACTCCTTTGAAACCACCTTGCGCCGTCGCGTGAGCTTTTCACGATGCTCGTACGAACGGCAACTCCCCGACGCAACCTTCCTCTTCGCCAGTTCCTTGCCTGCAATTCTTCACACATAACCGCGAGGCCGTCACCGCCTTGTAGTCGGCCATGGACTGCGACCCAGAGACTGTTGACGACTAGGCAAGAGCTGCGTCCATGGAAGCGGAAAAGCTCACGGGGACAGGTGGTATTCGAGCGCAGCCTGGCTACGGCCTTGGATGACTACCAGCCACTCGAAAAGGCGGTCCAATTTGATCATCTACCGGGTGGTGTGAGCCCTATATACTCCTCACCACGTCAACACAAGCCGCAGCCCCTTTACGAACTACGACCACTCGATGTCTCCTCGCCGCTTATCGTCAGTGACCCTCCTCCTCGACCTGCCCGACAAAAGATCAACGTATACGGTATCTCTGGTGACATTGATGAGCTCATTCCTGTTTTTGAAGCTTGCCTTACCGTGGGCAAGCTGGACAGGGCAGCTCTCGTGGTCAAGCGTATCGCGACTATTGGGGTCTTGGACAAGCGGGACCTCATCCATCTCCACAACCGCTATCTCCGGGCGCGTCTATCTCAGATCCAGGAGGAACCCGGCCTGAACAAGGCCGAGGACTTACATCAGTGGTACGAATTGCAGATACGGAGTCCGCAACTTCCGCACACTGCCGAGACGATAGCATGCATGCTCAAGGCTTCCCTTCTCACCACACACGGCCCGCGGTTGGAAAGACTGGTCGACCGCTACATGGGCATGGCATCAGGGGACGCCGGATTGGAGGTCTTATACATGAGCGACATCCTGACCGATCAAGATCTTGCGAGGATCACTTCTATCTGCCCGACCTATAACCTGTTGCCTGAGGAGCAAGTTGGCCCAGTGGAAGTCGAAACCGTCGAAAGTCAAGTGGTCGAGACGACTACGGAAGCTCGGCAGTCGTCGATTGCATCTACAACGCCGGACGTATTGCCCACACCGCAGAAAGGCATGGGCTTGAAAGTGCTGAAGACTAGCCTCTCCCTTTTCTCCGAGGTTCCAGAAGGCTACGATATCTCTAAGCTCTCGTACGCCGAACGGCGAGAAATACAGTCGCGGTTGGAACAGGATTCCGTCGATTCCGCCATCGCACGGTGGCGAGAGGAGCACGAAAACTTGCTGAAAATGGGACTTAACTCGGCTGTCTCGAGCGCATCTCTTAGTGCGAAGCTCTATGACTGGCAGAACGCGTTGGAAGCCCGACTGGTAAAGGAGTTTGAACTTATCGACAAGGCCGAGGAGGAGCCCAAGAAGAGCCAAGAAGACCTGGACAGGTGCATATACGGCCCGCTTCTGCGCCAGTCGAATCCTGGACGGCTAGCTGCTGTCACTATATTGAGCACACTGAGCTCCCTTGCTATGCATGGAGCTGATAATGGTGTCCCATTATCTCTAATGATTGCGCAGCTTTCCAAGATCGCCGAGGAGGACATTCGAACACAAGCAAAGCAAGGGAAAGGAAGCAAGCATACCATTCAACGCGGCGCCAGGCGAGTCCTGAGGTTCTCTCCGGGCGATAATGTGGCCGTTGAACAGCAACCGAGCGAAGCGGCATCTCTGGCCACCACACCCGCAACAACCGTCGTTCCAGAAACCGAACAATCGAAAATCCGGGAAGCTGAGCTGAATGATCCAGCTTGGCCGCTTTCTATCCGAACAAAAGTCGGCGCTGCCCTGCTGTTAGCTTTGATCGAGTCAACGAAGATCAACGTGAGGAGGGAACACCCTGTTACAAAAGAGCCCATTGAGCAGTTGCAACCCGCCTTCTCGCACACCAACCAGCTCCGGAAGGGCAAGAAGATAGGCATGATTATCCCGAATCGTGAGTTGGTAGACCTGATGAAGCGTGAGCCGCGCGGTGCCTACATTGCACGTCATTTGCCCATGGTCGTCGAGCCCGAGCCGTGGTCGAAATTCGACAAGGGCGCTTTCCTCGAGGTTCCCACTTCGCTTGTCCGCATCAAGAACGGAGAAAAGGACCAGAAGGTGTACACAGAAGCCGCAATCGACCGTGGTGATATGGACCAAGTTCTCAAGGGGCTTGATGTTCTGGGCCGCACTGCCTGGCGTATCAATCGACCAGTCTTCGACGTTATGCTGCAAGCCTGGAATGCTGGAGAAGCCATTGCCGATATTCCTGCGCTGAACCCGGACATTCCTGTTCCTGCGGAGCCTGACTTTACCGACGATCCGATGAAGAAGCGGCAGTGGATCAAGGCCGTTAAGATGGCTGAGAATGAGAAGTCTGGTCTACATTCGGTCCGATGCTTCATGAACTTTCAACTCGAGATTGCGAGAGCGTTCCGCGACCAGACCTTCTATTTCCCTCACAACGTCGACTTCCGTGGACGCGCATACCCGATTCCGACTTATCTCAACCATATGGGAGCCGACCACGTGCGAGGCCTGATGCGGTTTGCAAAAGGCAAGGAGCTCGGGGAAAGTGGGTTGAAATGGCTCAAGGTGCACTTGTCCAATGTCTACGGTTACGATAAGGCCAGTCTCAAAGACCGAGAAAACTTTGCTGTCGAGAACATGGACAACATCATTGACTCGGTCAATAACCCGTTGAATGGCAAGCGCTGGTGGCTGCAGGCCGAAGACCCGTGGCAATGCCTGGCCACTTGCTACGAGTTAAAGGCGGCAATGGACCTGCCTGATCCCACCAAGTTTGTGTCACACCTCCCGGTTCACCAAGATGGTACCTGCAATGGTCTACAGCACTACGCTGCACTCGGTGGCGATACCTGGGGCGCTAAGCAGGTCAATCTGGAGCCAGGTGACCGCCCAGCTGATGTCTACTCTGCTGTTGCCGACTTGGTCAAGGAAAGCATCGCCCAAGATCTGGAGAAGGGAAATCCTTATGCCAAGACTCTTCATGGAAAGATTACCCGGAAAGTCGTTAAGCAGACGGTTATGACCAACGTCTACGGAGTCACTTTCTCAGGGGCCAAGAAGCAAGTCCTCAAGCAGATTGATTCTCTGTATCCCAACATCTACAAAGAGTCGGGACACGAGCCTATGTTCCTGGCTTCGTACGTCGCTACAAAGATCTTCAAGGCTCTGTCGACCATGTTCAAAGGTGCCCACGATATCCAGCACTGGCTTGGGGAGATTGGGAGCCGCGTCTGCCGCGCATTGACACCAGAGCAGCTCCAGCTCATCAACGACCCTCCAGCCGCTAAGAAGACCAGGACACGGACGAGTAAAGCCAAGGGGAAGGCGAAGACGTCGACAGAAGACATTATGGACAAGTTCAAGTCGACACTGGTATGGACAACTCCGTTGCGGATGCCTGTTGTACAGCCGTACCGGAAGAGTAGTACAAGGACGATTCCGACGTGTCTCCAGGACCTTGTGCTTACAGTTCCTGACCGCTCCGATCCGGTGAACCGACGCAAGCAGCTCCAGGCATTCCCACCTAACTTCATCCACTCTCTCGACGCCAGCCACATGCTTCTGTCCGCGCTGGAGTGCGACGAGAAAGGTCTTACCTTCGCAGCGGTTCACGACTCGTTCTGGACCCACGCTGCCGATGTCGATGTCATGAACGACGTTATTCGAGATGCATTCATCAGGATACACAGCGAGGATGTCATTGGACGGTTGGCAGCAGAATTTCAGGCACGCTACAGGGGCTCCATCTATCTCGCCAAGGTCGACCAATCTTCGGACGTTGCCAAGAAGATTGCTGCGTTTAGGAAGAACACTCGTTTATCCATGAGGGACGAACTCTTGCTGGAGAAGCGCAGGACGGAGCTACTGAACTCGTCCGATCCGGCGGAGGTCGAGGAAGGCAAGAAGATGACGACACCGGCTAGCATATTTGCAGAATACAGTGCGGCAGAGGATCTCCTTGAGCCGGAGTATGGCATGCAAGAGGCGACGTTGGGCGTCATCCCCTCGGAGGAGCTGAAGGTAACTGACGCTCTGGAGTCAACTACCGGGACGCCGAAGCGCGCCAAGGCCAAGAAGATCGTGGAAGAAGCTGAGGAGGCCTCGGCCGACGAGACAGCTTTGGAAGCTACTGAGCATGCGGACGACAGCGAGGAAGTCATGGCCGACGAAGGGATGAAGAGGTTCCTGAATCTCATTGGGACGGGCCACTTCGCAATGCGCATGTCATCCGAGGAGAAAGCGCCCAAGAAGAGGCCAGCGCCGATGATTCAGTTCTGGTTGCCGCTGACATTCCCCAAGATTCCGGAGAAGGGCGATTTCGACGTCCGTCGGCTGAAGGGGAGCAAGTATTTCTTTTCTTAATTCTGGGGTGGAGGCAGATAGTGCTCGCTCCCTCGGAAACGGTGCGAATAGACGGCTGTTGTTTGGCTCATAGCATTGGAGTTATTTGCGGGAGGTTGGGAGGCGTTCGGGATCGGGAAAAGAAGCCCCTTGTGAAAAAGGGCGAGCATTCTGGGCGAATAGCCAGTGTATCAAGACGGTTGGGCATTGTATATACCTACTGTATACTCAGATCTGTATAATACCATTTGTATGGCGAAAAAGTCGTGAAGCGCACTGCTCAGGAGACGACGCTACCCGTTAGTTCTGACTTACTACACATCGGTGCGTATGTCTCGAGTCCCCGGTCAGATCAGTGCTCTAGCACAGACGCTTACTTGCGAGCTTCATCATCGCTTATCAACGCCGAAAAAAGCCACCAAAACGCCACAAGTCAATCGCACGCGTTCGAGGTTAGACTGTTTTGGGAACATCGTACAGATCAAGCGCCGTCGAAGCTCAGAGCCATTGCTTTCCCAATCCATCGACAACCCAATCAGCACGGTGTCGTATTTCTCCGGACCGGGCAGTCTAACCTTGCCTAGACATCTCGACATCGATATTCAACGTCATGCCAAGGTCCGAGTTCGACATGGGGATCTCTCAGCTTTAATCTACTTCGCAGTGGACCGCGCAGGCATATTAAATCGAGTTTGGTGCCGTTCGGGATGTTCCGTCTGAATGAGACAGTGTGTCCCGAATCTCAAATCCATTGGGCGGTCGAGCCTGTGCGCAGGCAAGGGCAGGAAAGTAGCAGCAGCCACTATCACTGATCGGCACGAAGCTGAATGTGCGAAAGTGGTCCCCTTAGCTGTCATGGGATTGCAGCTCTGAGACGCCCAGTCGGTGCTCGCTCCGCGCGCACAGATCAAGGAATGGATATCGCTCATGCGGCTCGACACACACCGTTGCACGCCAACACTACGATAGAGGCGCAACGAGGCGTCGTGCCACCCACCACTCGCACAGGGAGGGCAATTACAATTCCGCTTTCAGAGAGATAAACACGGCTCGTTAGAAGCTTGAATCCACGGTCAGCCACATTAAGCCTATCTCGGGCTCCGACTTGGTCCAGCACCTCACTTATGTACCGGTAAATTGATGGCTGAAGGCACAGTGATGTGATGGCTGCGCATGGTGAGGGCCTCTGTAAATGACTCTGTGAACGACACACTAGCGCGTCGTGCTCGGTCATGTTAGAGGCCCCTCCCATACTAGTGACAAGCTAATGGGACAAGCGTTCCTGTGGTCATACCACTTGATCGGTTGGCTTTCCGCGGCCTACTACCTAGGATCGGAACAAGTGTGAGATCAGATCACCCACCGGTGAAGCCAGCCCCAACAAGCCACCCACCACCCTTGCTCCGGAATCGCGTCCGCATAGACCGGTCCCCAGCTCGTTACCAGCCAGGGCAAGTTCCGAGTGACGCTAGATATGGGCCTCGATGACATGCCAAGCAACCCTGTGGGCGATCCTCCACCCGACCAGGCGGGAGAGATTGATTTCAAGGCCAAGGGTGGTCGGGCTGCAAGGGGGACCGATTGAGGTCTAATCATAGACGCGGGAAGGTCATCTACCTAAGAGGGCACCGGTTCCCGGCTCGTTGCATCGAGGTTTTTCCTGCCTTGACAGACAATCCTTTCCTGGAACGAACTTTCGCACCTAGTCCATGTGTCTAGGATGGGCGACTTCGCGCTCCTTATGGCTGGAGCAGCGTCGGGAGTCGAAGCTCGCCAGTTCGTGGGTCTGGCCGACGATGTGACACCTGAGATGTTGGCGCAGATCGACTTGAATGACAAGTCAGAAAGAAAATGCCTGATTTTGGCCGTCAACGTTGCCTGTATCGTCCTTATTGCCGTGTTCGTCACAACTCGACTCTTAGTACGCCGGTTGATGACCGGTCAGTTCTTCCTTGACGACTGTAAGTCACCCACCATTCTCGAGAAGGAAAGTCGGCATAACCATACTGAATAAGTGTCTCCGTCTAGGTCTGGCGACGATAGCATCCATTTTCACCATCGGACTATGCGTAGTGAGCCTGCTGGGTAAGTCAAAACGCAAGACTTCTTCCAGTGGTTCGAAGGCTAATTGGCGCGATATCAGCCGTTAAAGTCGGCTTTGGCCAACATGTGTGGAATCTTCCCATGGCGACAGTGTTTGACGAAGTCAAAAGATGCGTGCAGGTCTGTCCTCCTGAGCCCTGGCACGGAGACTCTAAGTCACGTACTAAATTCCCCTTTACAGCTCATGTTCGTCGGCAACATCTTCTACGTCTGCGCCATCACCTTCACCAAGCTATCCATTATCGCCTCCTACCTCCGCATCTTCCCTTACAACACGCTCCGCATTACCATGTACATCACCGCAGTGGTGACGGTCGGCCTCTTCATCGCCTCCATACCGGCCACCATCTTCCAGTGCAACCCGGTATCGGCGGCGTGGGATTTCGGCATCGAGAACCGGGACGCTAAGTGCTACAAATTCATCGACTACCTCTACGCCAGCACGGGGATCAATATTACGACCGACCTTGTCCTATGCATGGCCCCATTGCCGTACTTCTGGAATCTGCAACTGCCCAAGAAGCAGAAGTTCATCGTGTCTTCCCTGTTCTTCATCGGTGGCTTGTATGATCCCCCAAAACTCCTGCTCAATCCCTCCCAAACCTGCAAAACTGCAACTAACCATCCCCCTTTTCAGCGCCTGCGTCGCAAGCATCGCCCGCATCAGCTTCCTCTACCTCCTCTCCAACTCCATCGACGTCACCTGGCACCTGGCCCCCTCGGTGCTCTGGACGGTCGCCGAATGCACCATCGGCATCTGCTGCGTCTCGGCGCCACCCATGCGGCCCCTCTTCGGCCGCCTGCTGCCCGACGTCTTCCTCACCCGCCGCACCCCCAACAGCGCCAGCGGCAGCGGCCGCGTCGCCCGGCGCCAGGCCTACGCCATGCGCGGCTGGTCCCGGACGTTCGACCGCGACGACGACGACGACGGCCCGAGGGCGCCGGCGCCGTCGAAGTCCTCCCCGACCCCGACCGACGAGGAGAACAAGTCCTCCGTGGCTGACGGCGAGGCGGACCTCGCGCCTTCGATCGGCGGGGAGGAAGAGGTGCCCAAGTCCTGGCTCGGCGGGGAGGGGGATCATCATGGGGCCTCGACGAATGGGGCTACGGGCAGGACATCCATGATTAAGGTTATGGAGGTTGGGGACTCGATTGGTGACTCTGGAGAGGATTTCAAGAAGGGCCGAAGGACTGCGTGAGGATACATGGACAGCAAAGACTCTTTCGTCGCTATTAGGCGATGGACTCCCTTATCGAACCGCGTGCGGATGGCAGGCTTACGCCTCCAAATACCTCCCGTGGCAACCGACGGGCTATCGCCGCGAAATGGGGAAACCCAGTCTCGCGGCTGTGAGAGACGCTACCTAGCGCGGATATCTCGACGCGTCAAAAGTGGTTGGACGTCGGTCTCGACACCGGCGCTGCAAAGCACTGGGAAGCCAGTCCGCGGATTTTGAGTCGAATGTCAAAGGAACAGACGCGGCTCCGCCTAGTCTATGACAGCGGCGGTTTTAGAGTCGAGGGACAAGGATGTGAGAGGAACGGGCCTCTATCTCGAGTCAGCTTTTATATGGAGCGGAGTGGATTACTGAGGGAGGCTTCGAAGTCGGGAAGAACAGAGCGGGGGCCGTGACTGAGGTCGAGGTGGGGAATAAGACTCACTGGGAGAGCGCCATAGTTAGAAGGGCGATCGACCGGTGGACTCTGTCTAGGGGAACGATGAGGAGTATGGCGGAAACTTGCTGGCTTTTGCTCGGAGCTTGACGTATGTCCCGAAACCAAGCATGTACTATATGCGCTGGATCATCAAAACATGCACTCGGCTCGCTGCCAAGGACCGTACACTTCTGATGTCACGTCGGAGAAAAATAGGAGATGGTGTTAAGACGATTTTGTCTACCTTCGGAGATGGCCAAGTGTGACTCCTAGAGCTGAATAGCAAAAGCAATGGCCGATGATCTCTCTCTGATAGTTCCCCAACTCCAGTTCATGCTCCTTCCATGAGATCGCATCCATGTACGTCCCAAAAAAATGCAGCAGACTCTGACCCGGGAAATAGATACAAACGCCGAGCTCTCATGGGACATTCTCAAACTCCTTCCCTCCAGCAATTTAACTCCACTGTAACAATGATCAATCTCCGTACCGTTACTCCTTCTGTCGTGGAACTCCGAGACAGACTTAGAGACATCTGACAGTTTGACCTCAACCGAAAACAGGATGCTCATCACCACATTTGACGCACACCGGGAAATCTGGGATATCATCGTCGAGTTCATCTTCCTCATCATCGCTCTTATCGACGATATCCATGTCGATTCCCAGATCATCCTCCATCTGTTGAACGCAGAATCCTTTCTTGCGGTCGAACTCCACCCATTCACGCTCGGCCGAGTCACGCTCGTTCGGCACGCGCTTCCAGACGGTGGGGCGTTTGAACGTCGAGGCAGGGGCGCCAGGCTCGTCGACCGCTGGAGGGATTCGGCCGAAGCAACCGGTGTGGGCGTGGTTGGTAGGTTCCGCCTCGTTCTCGGCCACTCTCCAGCCACGGACGAGCCTCTTACAGAACCCCTTTCCATCCAGGGCCTTCATACGGGTCTTGAGTTGGACGAAGGCGGGGCCGGCATCCATGAAGAGACCGTTGTCGCGGACCATGCCAGAGCACTCGGCACCAGCCCTCAAACCCGTCTCGGTGCAAGGAAGGCCTGTGACCATCAATTCGCTCAAGGTGCAACCATTGTCATGGCCTGCTGCCTCGTGAAGATCGCCCTCGGAATACGGGGTATACTCCTCGAAAAAGTTGACAAAGTCGATGCGCATGCGGTCAAGGTTGGGGAGGAGTCGAGGGCGTGGCCTGGACTTGTCACAACCAGGCTGATGGGGCGGACCCAGCGCGCTGAGGAAGTCAATGACCTGGGCCCAGGCATAGACGCGGAACCCTTTCCGAGCGAGATTATTCTCTCTAGGGCGAATGTGGACCTTAAGAGCCATGTCCTTCTTCATCGAGTTATGGTGCCATTGGTCAATCTTGCGGCTACGTAGAGGCGTCTGATCGTCGTAGAACTTTGCAATGATACGTAGGTTGATGGCCTTGATGCCCTCGCGATACTTGAGGTCCAGCTTGGCAAAGTTGCGAAGCGCAGTATGGGAGGTAAAGGTGAAGGAGTTGTTGCCCCATAGGATGCGATTTCCCTCTGTCTGAAATGCCTTACAGGTTGCGAGGAGGCCGATGGCAAGTTGTGTCTCACGGATAGCCTTCTCCGCTACCGTGATATTCTCAGGTCGCATCTTTGACAAGGGATCAATAATCGGATCTTTACTTGTCAACGCATAGTACAGAACTCGCAGCTGGACCTCCATAGGAAGATGTGGCATCCTGGACTTCTGATCCGGTCCACTACCTCCATTGTTGAGAGAAACCCTGGAACGAAGTGTGCGTGTCGATAGTCTTCGGCCCGGGACAGCGTCCGGCAGTGGCTCCAGGTTGACAGATGGAGACCAAGAGATGCCATGAGCGCGCAGGAGGCGCTTCAACTTCATATTCTCTTCAGCTAGCGCTCGGTTTTGGGCCCGGACAGGAGAGTCATAGTATTCCTCTGCCTGATCTGCTTGATCGCGGCCATCGTACGGAAGCTGGTATTCATTAGAACCGTCCATACAATTGCCGTGAAAGGAAGATAGAACAGAATTGGATGAATATGATACATACTGTGCGCGGCATTGTGGCCATTACTTTTGCTTTTCACTGTATGCAAGGTCTTGATGTGGTGTGATCGAGGTGTTTCGAAGGTCGATAAGATGACGGCGATACCTGCAACGAAGAGGCCGACTTGACTGGGCCCGACCTGCGGAAAAACCTGACGTCGACAAAGAGGCCTGGGACAACTACTGCAAGAAGACTCAAGTGAAGACCAGAGGAGGCCCGGCCATGGAGTTGAATGCGATAGACAAAACCAGCAAGCCCGCTATGAGATGACAGCGTGCTTGCGGGAAAGACGGCGATGATATTAGGAGAAAATTAAGTAATGTTCGCATTGACACGTTCCGACTTTCATGAGTCACGTCCGAATAACGAAGAGAACGCAGTAGAAGTCACGAAATCATGTGACGATATGAGACTTGGGATCAACTCTCAATCATCTTGCGATGTTGGGAAGGAGCCGTTTGCTTTGGTCTTTCCTGATCTCGGCATCAGGGTCCACAATAGAGTTGACGCAAAGTAAGGTCAGTGCTGTGGCACATCAAGGTGCTTTGGGGTTGCCGCTGGTGGAGTGGCGTGCCCCTTCCTATTTCGGACATTGTGTTTGCTTGACCACCTACCACAATTGCCGACCAGATACTACTCCTAGGTAGGTACCTAAGGTACCTACTACGTGGTAGCACCAATGTCGTCAAAATATAGGAATGCAGTAAGAAAAGAGCTGGTGAAAGTCATGGCGGCTTTACAGCTCAATTAGGTGAATTGCGTTTAGAGTTGGCAAGTAGGTAGAAACTGTTCTGGCATTAGGTAAGGTACCGTCAGTGGGTAGGTGAAGTCGAAGTGGCACCTCTTTAAGCAAGAGCCGTCAGCCAAACAAATAACACTTCTACATGAATTGCGCTTCGTGTTACACGATGCAGCTACTCCAAACCAAGTAAAGAGATCGAGCAAACACTATGACGATCGTTTCCTCGGCTTACGAGCGATGACTTACTAAATTGCGGCCCCTCACGGTACTCCCGGTAGTGTCTTACTGCCCAGCGGCACTTTCCCTCCACATAGAGCTTTGACGTCATGGACACTTTGAGACTGCGTTTAGAGAGAGTGCACTCGTGCTCGATGATGGAATGGCAATTGCAGAGGACGTGTCGTCAGATTACAGCTGCAGGAGCTGGTAGTACTTAAGGCCATTGGTTCCCATTTTCGAGCTCTCTTCATACATCAGGTAGACAAAAGCTGTATCAAGCCACCAAAGTTATCCTATTCTTCAACGGGATCAAAGCAGCAACCACACAAGTAACCTCCCTACACCTACATTGCAATGTCTGGTCAACACTTTTCCAACGCCGATACTGGCAGCAAGCCAGCGGATCCGTACAAGAAGGAAAACACAGACACGGATGCCTCACTGGAGGAGAAGGTCACGGCACTCAGCGGCTTCATGAACAACTCCAAATTCAGCATGATGACGACCCGAGACTCGTCGTCGGGCCACCTGATATCGCGATGCATGGCATTGGCTGCTCAGGTGAGGATGCAGATTGACATTTCTTTGCCGTCGATCATCTCACTAACACAAGGACTAGGAGAACGGAGGCATCGACCTGTTATTCCACACCAACACCGAGTCTCACAAGACGGATGAGCTGGTCCAGGACCCCAATATCAACATCTCGTTCTTGAACGGCTCTGGAGAGTGGGCCTCGATCAGCGGTGTTGCCGAGATCATTACTGACCGCTCCCTCGTCAAGGAGCACTACAGCCCGACACTTAAGGCTTGGGTTGGCGATCTCGGTGATGGTGTACACGATGGCAGCGCGAATGACCCCAGAATCGGCATCATTCGGGTTAAGACTGTCACGGTCACTTACAGCGTCACTTCCAAGAACTTTCTCTCTAGAGTGGCCGATGTTGCTCAGGGCACGCTGACTGGCCAGATGCCGTCAATCAATAAGCTGAGGGAGATCAACGAGTCCGAGGTCAAGAGCTGGAGGTCGTCTCACAGCGGTGTAAAGGGGCAATACAAGGGTGTACAGTAAAAGTAATCGCCAAAGAGAATGGCTGAAGCTGGAAACGAGAGCCATGTTGAGGTTAAAATCATCTTAGCTCAATTATGAAAAGAAGGCAAATATGATCATTGCTTTCCCTGATAATCAGCTTTCCACACCCTGTCCCATGTGTCCTTATTAACGGCGAACTCCCTGACAAACTCGTGCTCAAGCTCGTGCGTCCTCCTGCCAAGCAGAACGAGACTGTGCAGAGGCGGACCCAACTCCTCGTCAGCATCGCAAAGTTCCTTGAGTGTTCCAGCCACGAACTTCTGCGTCTTTCCACCCACTCTAGCGGCACCGATTGCCAGGCTATCAGGGCCGTAGACACCCTCGCCCTTCTCCTCCTCGACCTCTAGCATCTGTTGCGCACACGTACCGACTGTCATGTACCTGGGCGGCTCGTAGATCTTCCGGCCTCGGGCCAGATTCTCCATGCTCTGCTCCTTGACCTTGATATCGAGCAGCACAAGCGTATGAAGTCCTATGCTTCGGTTCTCCTTGATACGGTCGTAGAAGCTCGCTGGCCTCCAGTTGTCCAGGAAGAAGACCATGCTAACAGTCTGACCAAAGTTGTACAGCTGCAGTCCCGCCGCACCGATTCCAGACATGATGGAGGCATTTGGTACTGTCGCGAAGGGAATCTTCAGCTCTCTCGCGCGCAGGACGAGGTCGGTATGGGTGGTGGCGCCGAAGGGGTCGCCGACCACAAGGAATGCTACGTCTTCCTTGTCGGCGTCGCGAAGGATCTCGTCACTGTTAGACTCGACCATCTCGCGGTCGGCAACGACAATGGGCCGGCCATAGTAAGCCTCCTACTGGTATTTTTTTTTAGCAATGAACCGGTACAAGTCGATTGGTTACGAAATAGGTTGGACCGTACCAGGACAGTCTGGTCGACGAGGAGGATGCTGGTGTAGGCCTCGAGGTAGACCCGCGCAGCTTTCTTGACGATCTCAAGACCCTTAACCGTTATATCCGTCTCATCGGAGAGACCGAGGCCGACGAGAAAGAGCATCTTGACTGTGGAAGCGAGAGATCTCCGAGCGGTTGATACTGGGCATACATCACTGGCTCTCGCCTCTCAGAAGAACTTTAATTCCTTACCGGAATTTTTCTTGTTCTGATAACAGATAAAGAGTACCTCAAACTCGGGCAGAATTTAGTGCATTATGTTGTACCTTTTTATCGTTCCGTGACCCCTCATAACCCCTCACCTCCATCGAGTCTGAGTTGAAGCAGTGTTGCAACAGAAGCTTGCGGACAACGGATATTGACCATTGGTGCATCATTCAACTACACGTGTAGATAGTCCTTCGAGTTAAGAGCCTATTTCGCACCTTAAAGTCACGCCGTTGAGCATCTGCAGGGTCGGTCGAAGCATTATCAGACCACCATGCGCGGCATCACGTCACAGGTTTTCCGAGCTGTAACCCCACCAGAAATTCGATAAGTTGACCCCTCCATCAGTCATGGCTGGACTTCCGGGTAGCTTTGGCAACAAGGTCTTGGCTCCTTATTTCTCTCTCAGACTGCGTCTTTTATATCGCAAGACAGCATCTACTTCCCCCTAAACCATTGCCTCTTGAGACTTAAGTATCTGAATTCGATACTCCAACCTTTGCACCCCTGTATTGTGTTTTTTCTCAGTCATTCACAAATCCCTTGCCATTATGTCTCTGGCCAACAAGCTCTCCATCGAGGATGTCGACCTTAAGGGCAAGCGTGTATTGATTCGCGTAAGTCTATCCCTAGGGATCTACAGAGAGACCTGGCCTCTTCAGAATATGTTCAGTTGCTGGGGCTTTGGAACTATTGCCCTCTATTCGCGATAATTGTAGCTCCCAATGCCGAGCTCTGGGCAATGCCATGATCACGCATTGTACTGACGACCACAACATAGGTCGACTTCAACGTCCCCCTCGATGCCAACAAGAAGGTTACCAACAACCAGCGCATTGCCGGCGCCATCCCCACAATCAAGTATGCCGTCGACAACGGCGCCAAAGCCGTGATCCTCATGTCCCACCTCGGTCGCCCCGACGGCCAGGTCAAGGAGAAGTTCTCGCTCAAGCCCGTCGTCCCCGAGCTCGAGAAGCTGCTGGGCAAGAAAGTCACCTTTGCACCGGACTGCGTCGGCCCCGAGGTCGAGGAGATCGTCTCCAAGGCGGACAATGGTGACGTTGTGCTGCTGGAGAACCTCCGCTTCCACATTGAAGAAGAGGGCAAGGGAGTCGACGCAGAGGGCAACAAGGTCAAGGCCGACAAGGCCAAGGTTGAGGAGTTCCGCAAGGGGCTCACTAAGCTCGGAGATGTCTACATCAGTGAGTATTATCAAACCTGGACATTTATACATGCCACAGAGCTGACATAGTACACTTTAGACGACGCTTTCGGCACTGCACACCGCGCCCACTCCTCCATGGTTGGTGTCGACCTCCCACAAAAGGCCGCTGGCTACCTGATGAAGAAGGAGCTCGACTACTTCGCCAAGGCGCTCGAGAACCCCAAGAGGCCTTTCCTCGCTATCCTGGGTGGCGCCAAGGTGAGCGACAAGATCCAGCTCATCGACAACCTGCTCGACAAGGTCGACACGCTGGTCATCTGCGGCGGCATGGCCTTCACTTTCAAGAAGACGCTGGACAACATCCCCATCGGAACCTCGCTCTTTGACGAGGCCGGCTCCAAGACCGTCGGCAAGCTGATGGAGAAGGCCAAGGCCAACAACGTCAAGGTCGTGCTCCCCGTCGACTACGTCACAGCCGACAAGTTCGACAAGGACGCCAAGACAGGCACCGCGACGGACAAGGACGGTATCCCCGACGGCTGGATGGGTCTCGACTGCGGCCCGGAGTCGATCAAGCTGTACCAGGAGGCCATCGGCGAGGCGCAGACGATCCTGTGGAACGGTCCCGCCGGTGTCTTCGAGTTTGAGAAGTTCGCCAAGGGTACCAAGGCGACCCTCGATGCCGCTGTTGCGGCGGCGCAGTCCGGCAAGATCGTCATCATTGGCGGCGGCGACACAGCTACCGTGGCGGCCAAGTACGGCGTCGAGGACAAGCTCAGCCACGTCTCGACCGGTGGCGGTGCCAGCTTGGAGCTGCTCGAGGGCAAGGCGCTGCCCGGTGTTGTCGCCCTGAGTGAGCGTAAGTAAATGGCCTAGGCCTCAGGCAGGCAGCATCTCTCCGTGTTTTGAGTCGTGGGCATGGACCGACTGATGATGGCAAGGTCGAACTCGGGCGGGTATACCTAGTTTGTAAGTAGCGGATCAGGGAAAAAAGAACCAAACGATATTATTCCTCGTCACATATAGACTCTTCGCTGCAAACACTTGCCGTGATATCAGGTTTGACTTAGGCGTGACTAGAAATCGGGCTGTTTCCTGCTGTCTATTGTCATATTTCACAGCAAGCCTGCCAGCTTGGATCATTTGGGCCCATCAACCTCTCTGGAGAAGCCCAATAGCTGTCCACCTTCTCTTCGCGTCGTGCTTCCATAGTGTCTACCATTCCGTACGTCATGCGAGTCTTATCTCCGCTTCGATACCTCGACCTTCTTCAGCTCTTCTCTATAGCAGATGTGGAGGTCAGTATAACTATTTCGCACCGATCGCGGATTGTGTCTTTGGAGGGAGACAGGCTACGTACTTCAACTGCGTCGAGAAGTCATCGCTCGTATCGTCGTCGTCCCACGACTCCTCCCAAAGGTGTGTCGTTGTCTCGCCTCCCGCGCCGCCGGTGGCTGCCTCGGTCTCCTCGGCTGTCCAGTCTGTTTTGTATGCAACCTCTTGTTAGCTTGGCTGCGTCACGGCTGTGCCAGTCTGGCGCCTGGCCATCCCCTGCGGAGTGGAAGCATACCATCTACTGGGAAATCCTCAAACTCGTCATCCTCTTCCAGCGCAGCGGTCGGCTTCTGTTGCGTGGCTTGCTCGGGCTGCTTCTCGGAGGGGGCTTTATCGTCCTTTTTTGCTGTTTGGGCGCTTGATGATGCCATGTTTGAGGCTGAGAGTGTGGGCTGTGAAAAGGGCGGAGAAATTTGTGTCTCGGTATTTCTCAAGTTTGGCGAGTATCGGAGTGATTAGGATTTATGCACGGTAGTATCTTTGGTTTTCTTGTTCGATATCAGGTCCTTTGATCCTTTCTGACGTTGGTGATGCTTCGAGGTGAAGCTGGAAGCTGTGGAGTTGAGGCACGCAGCTACTCTGGCGCCTGGACCGGTCCGCTTAGTCAGCAGTAACGGGTCGTCCAAGCCATCCAGGTGTCAGAGGCCCAGGGTATTTCGACCTACTTTTTACTACCGCTTCGCATTGTCCACACAATCCTCTCTACTGTTATCAACAGCCTGAGTCGTTCTACTGATACGGTGGCAGTTGCGGCACAATGACCGAACCCGTGTCTGTGGCCCAGGCTCCCGGGAATGCATGATGCTTAAGCTTAGGTTACCACTGGGTCACTTCTGCCACCAACATGCAGACGAGACATGTGTACCTGCACCTCTAAGGCGCAGTGCGTTTTCAACTGGTCAATTAACACTATCAATCATGGTATCATCCCCTTGAACTCCTATGATTGGTACAACTCCCGCCATCAATGGTCGAATAAGAACTGAACGACCAGTTACCCACCTACTCATACTCCTGCATCAACGTGTTCCCAAGCACAGCAGCAGGAAAGTCCTCCTCCCCAAGGTGCGTGGTATGCGCCCACGGCTTGAGCCCGTTCTCCTCCCGGATCACGTCCGCAAAACACCTGCTCCACCCGTTCCTCGGGAACTGCTGGTTCACGTCCTTCCGCGTGTCCGCGTGCACGATCTCCGGGTTGCCGCCCGTGTTGTCGTACAGCGTGGCCAGCTGTATCAGCTGGCCCAGGAAGGTGAGGGTGCCGACGGTCCCGAGGTCCTGGTGGCGGATGATGGCCTCCGCCACGGCCTCCGCCTGCGACTGCGGGGCATGCAGATCGGAGCGCAGGAGGTTGAGGGCAAGGATGCCGCCGAAGTACTCGAAGGAGAGCTGCGTCGCGCGCAGATGGGCGTGCGTGGTGCCAATGTCATGCAGCAGACAGGTCAGCGCTAGGGTCGAGGGAGACATTGTCGCCGCGTAGGAGGGGAACTGCTGGGTGAGGATTGCCATCGCTTTGAGGTTTCGTTAGTGACGGACCTGGGGCTGCTCGGTGCGAGCACCCGGCTTACAGAAGTAGTACACTCTCATGGAGTGGTTGAAGGCCTGGGGCGAGAGCTTGTCTTGCGCATATTCGCGGACTTTGGCGACGACTGGATCATTCGAGGGGAACTCGATGTCCTTGACGAGGAGGGAGTCGGGCTTATTGATGTACGGCTTGCCGGCGAGGATGACCTTTGCGTCCCGTGGTACGGCTGTCCAGCCGTGGAGAGCTACTGTGTCGCTTGAGAGAGACATGTTGGTTTGACGTATTCTACGTATAATATCCTGACGTTCAGAGGTGAATTTGGACGCTTGATCAGATTGGACGTATCCCAATCTTGAATATTGTCTGGCTTGGCTTTATGTATCTGTGATGCGCATGCTCTCTCCGTTGGGTCTCGGCTTTAATGAACGTTCGAAGCAAGACATACTCCACAGTATCGTGAAGTTTGTCATCATGGGGCATCTCCATTCGGTTTCTGACACTGGGTCTCCTCGTGCTAATGTTGAGCATTGGTGACCGCGACAAGTTGCTGAGTAAGAACATGAGTCATGAGCCTGTCGACTGGGCAGTTGGTTGCAGCGAGAGCAATTCGATTACGTTGGAATGTGTAGCGGAAATAGAATGGGTTACATTTAGTATCGCAGTATAGTCTGTTTTCTCCAACAGCGTAAGCTGCCGTTCGATTGAGACAAAGAGCTTTCCGTGGAGCATCAAGGATAAGCGGCATCTTTCTGTTCGGCTCTATACAGTAAATCCGATTCTTGAGTCACACATACATTAACACCGTTCCCAGTGCCACTGCTATGCACCTTGCAAAAGAAGTAACGAGGACCAGCCGAGCTTCGTCCAACGCAATATATTGCTACAGTGGAGGAGGTTCTCATTCAACCTATGCAGGAATGCTAATGTTTTCCCCATAACCCTAACGTCAACGCCGTTCAATGCATCGGTGCGTGTCGAGAGGAGCACCTCCGAAAGTACAAAACCCATCGAAGGAGAATCATCGCACAAAAACAAATCCACCTCAGACCACCTAAACTCCTGCGCCTAAGCCATATCCCGTTCCTTATGTCTGAACAACGTCGATAGGATCGTAGGTGCCGATGTTGGGTTGTTTACTCGCACCAGCATGCTGGTCGCCCGCATTGGTCGCCCATGTCGTTGACGAACTGCGAACCGGAACAGTGAGGATGGGTGTTCAGCGCGGTGCACATGCGGAACGTATTGCTGTCCCTGCAGGCGGGTTGCAGATTGGCAGCTGAGACGTAGTTATCGGTACCGGGCTGAGCCGCTTCGGCGTCAGTGGTGACGGGGACGGCGCCGGTAGTGGCCACCATGGCGGTGAGGAAGAGTGTAAATCCACTGATAAACTGTACCAGGTGGATGACGGTTAGTATCCGCATTTCACCGGCGACATGACATAGCGACAGTGGAACGGCTCAGCGTGCCCTGACGAATCGCATGGGAGACCTTGTCATCCTTTCCACCTCGATGCTAGGCAACCGCCTGTTGCGAAGTACAACGCATCGTGAAACAGTCATGGAATAGGGATAAGCATACCTTCATTGTGCCTAGGGTGTGGTATCGAGGACTGAACAAGCAGTTGATCCCGAGAAGATGGACGGGTTATCTTGTTTGAAAGATCTGATTGACAGAAGATCTGCTGTGTGACTGTCAGCGGATAAGATGCGAGATCCGGATCTGCGGGGTCCGGCAGCGGGAAAAGAAGGCAAAAATAGCAGGGCGGCTGAGGGTGATTTTCTACCAGGTGGAGGAGACCGAGACTGTTTGGAGCAGAGACGGGCGATCGTCCAGTTGCTTTATATTGGCTCGGAGTTCAAGCAAGCGAGGGATCGGACCTGGGGTCACGGATCCGGCAACTTGGTCTGCGGACCAGGTACAGCACTAGCCAAGGTCTTGGTGACCAATTTGGCTGGGATCGTCATCTGCAAGGGGAAGATTGCGAAATGGGAATGGTGGAAGGGGAGCCAAACGGCGATGGAAGTGGGAGAGCTCGAGTTATCAAGGAGAAGACGACGACGAACCACATGCCTTAGCGATCAAGCTGCTTACTTAGGTTGGCTAACAATGGAGAGACAGGAGACTCAGGTCGGACGACTTTGGAGGTTGAGAGATTTCGTGCAATAAGAGCTTTGAAGTGGTTGGAGGTTGGAGGTTGGAGGTTGGAGGTAAGTGAGATTTGGATCGAGGTGGAGGTTAAGGTTGGGAGTCGGGGGTGACCAGGGTGGATACTCGAAGCAGGTACAATTGGAAGGCACGCGGAGTGAATGTATTCACAATTGGTCAATCGCAATCGGGAAGGAACGATGACCGTGAACTTTCTTCAAAACCTGGCTGCTGGGTTTGGAAGCGAGACCGCGAAACGAAACAACAAGTGCGGAGAAGGAGCGATGGCTCCAGCTGAATTGAAAGTCTCGGGTCGCCGCAAGATGGGGGAAGGCACGACCAACCTCCGATCCGGATATGCTAGGGTCGTATCGAGGTGCTCAGATGCTTGGGCTGTCCCCTCGCCCACAGAGCTCGACGCAGTGATTCGCGGGCTCAACACTTTCGTAAGATGCTCTGGTTTATTATTGCCAACGTGGAGTAGTTGGCTTCATAGGCAAACCATAGACGAAGGTCTGAGGTTGAGACGGTGGCATGGTGGTGGCAAAGCCGCAACCTTGAGATATCAGATATCAGTAGAAAACACCGATGGGCATTGGCAGGTAACGCTGGACAGGCGACATTTCCCAAGCTGAGGTGGGAGAAGAGGTTGGAAATGTCAAAGTGGGTTGCAGACAAAGGTTGCGAGTTGCCACCTAAAGAGGAAATCCTGACCTCTGCGTTCCGTTCTGCATTTGCTCTATCGGTTCCTGGGATGGGCTTGCGTATCTGTCTGTCTGTGCTTGCAAAGGTATATCTGTGATAGGCCGCGGTGTTATACGGCTATAACTTAACCCCTTAATCCCAGGGATGTCATCCAAATCCGCTAATAAGATGCCGAGAGTGAGATGCATGATAATGCAACCTCACTTCTCGAGCCTCCAAAGAACACTGGGGGGCCGGGCTGCTGGCGGAATTCCCGTGTAAACGGCTGAAGTTCGGTGCACGGAGGCCCTGAGAGCGAGTGGCACGCCAATATAGCAGACCAGATTTTGTGCGTGCTCGGCTCACTGGGCTCTCAAGAGTTAAAAATACACGACACCATCTCACGGGCGCCGGGACAATCGGGGGCCAAGATCGATTTCAATCGTTGCCAAAGTTGGTTCTCCCGACTTGCGAGGGTGCCAGATCCCGACGTGTGCGACAGATCGGCATCCAATTACCGACGACCTTCCATATTGGGGGGCAATTTAGGCAGATCACTACAGATATTAATTTGCTCCAACTCAGCAACAACTCCACGCAAGGTCCGCATGATTGAAGACGTCTCTTCATGCAAACGGTTCCTGGGCCGTGTCTAACCCGCTCCCCCTTGTCTCACTCAGTCACCACTCCTAAGCTTGGGGCTTGGGGACGACGACATACCGTGGGATGGTGCGGGCGTATGCAAGTTTGACTGACAAGACGTAACAAACTGCAGAGGGTGGGCATCCGTTTGTCATGACATTTGGCTGGGCCGCCAAAATCAGGCTCAATGACAGAAACCGGGATTGTGGCTGACTCTATTATAGTGATTCTGCAACATTAATATCTGATGCGGCGACATGCAGAGGCTGCGGTGCTGTGTGACGGTTCTGGCCAGGTTACAGTCCGTCATAAAAGTCCGTTGACCCATCCAAGACGGGTACCAGTCGCCTGGTTTCCTTGGAGTTGCTCCTTTCGAATGATGATGTGTAGTATGGAGAGCTTCATAAAGTCAAGGGTGCGGTCAAGCAGGAGGCTAGTGGTGCTCAGCTAACAATAGACGTCGCCGTCCCAAAGTATGAATACCAAGGGACGGCTTCTGTCTCAGCTTCTCTCTTCTATCGCATCATTGCTGTGAGTCGACACACGTGGCGTATTGGTAGGGCGACCTGAACAAGCGGAGAAGTGGTTCAGATTGCCGCATATTTATGGTACCTTGTGTTGAGAGAATTCCCTGGCTGACATTCGTACGGCTCCTCCTGGGTGGGTAGCACTGCTAAGAGTGTTAGATATTACCTCAACAGCCCGATTTTGCAAGTTGCGGCCTGCCGTTCCTCTAGAGGAAAATTTCTCGGGCATCTGCGCGAGGAAGACCAAGACGGCCTTGGCTTTATATGGTCCGATGTTTCGAGATTCCTCGCATTCGTACTACCTATCACATGTCCAACACGTTCACACGGCCTTACGGAGCTTCCACTCCATGCGGTTGATAGTCACCTATTAACTATTAGCAATCGTCTGCTGGCCATGTGTGTCGAGCGTCTCGCTTCTCCAGATCGTTGCCTCTAAACATTGAATCCTTCATGTCATTGCAAAAGGCTCTGCCATCAGCCTTAGCTTTTAGGTATTGCGTTCAGACTCTGTTCATCTTTGTGCTTTCGGGTACCTATGCTTCCGTGTGACAGTAAAGCTTAGGAACCTGGCTCAACCGAGACGTTCCGTAGCCATGTGACTAAGTACCTCTCCTGACTCTCGACGAAGATGTCTCTGCCAGGAACTTAGGTATCAAAGAACGAGCCCTTCAACATTGTAGGACCTTCCGATGTCGGGTGAGACCAAATACCTGCTTTTGAAATAGCATATTCGGACTTGACCTGGATATATACTGCATTGAGTCATTCACAAGCCAGGTAACCTAAGTCGTCAACCATTCGTTACTCTCCATGCGGGGGTCAGTAAAGCCCTCGTACCTACCATCTGGGCTGAAGCCCATGTGAGTTCCACGAAGTCCATATCAGTCGGCCGAATATCTTCCCTATAGTCATTCAATCCCTCCACTCTACGTTACCCGATCATCATCCTTATGGTTCACATTACTCGCTCTCTCCTTCCTTCTATAAACCATTGCACAACTCTGTCTCCAATCCTCCTTCTCCTGAAAACTCGGGCCATCATTTGTCGGCGATGTTCTCACGATCTCCTTTGTGAAAAGGACTTTGAAATTCCTACCCCCTTCGAGAAGATGACTTGATAATAATATGAGGTGCGCTGACATCGACTGTTAAGTCTAAAATGAGCGCCTGGAGCGTATGGTACGCACATCAAGTCTAAAGAGGAGATGTACGCGTCTAGGGCCGCATACCAACTCTGGACTTACCAAGCATGACACGTTATCGTGAGTTTAGCAAGAGATAAAGCCGTGAAAATAACAATAACAATAACCTAAACTTCACCTTGCGCTTACTAAGTAGTTGCTGATACTTCACCTACACAAGACCTCTTCTTACGTCTAGTGGCTTCGTTTCAAGCTCTCAACCCTTCATTCCGCTTAACAGCGAGGAAAGTCAAACTCCATAGCTGAACAACATCACTCTCGGTCGTGCTCAGCTCCCCAAAGGCCGTAACCTCGAACCTGCCGTCTGCAAAAGTCCAGCTCCAGACCTCGCTGCTAAGATACGCCTGATTCGCCTCGATAGTGTCCCACAGCACATTATAGGCGCTCACCACCTTCCCCTTCAGACCCTCATCGCCACACCACGCCAGCTTCTCCGCGTCGCACCGTCCAATCTGCCTCTCCAGCCCTTTCGCCATCATAGACAGCTGCCAGCTCCACACCACAGTACCGTGGTAGTCGGCCCTGGTCCAGTTGCGCGCGTAGACGGGGTCGCCACCGTAGGCCGGGTTGGCGACTACCAAGCCTACCTCGGTGCGCAGGCCAACCGGGAAGGGCGACAGGATGTGGTCCGCCGTTTGTGAGAGAAAGTCCGACAGCTGGGCGTCCGAGGTGGAGTTGAGGAGGAAGAGGCGGAAGCAGTCGTCCGTGTTCATCACCTCGACTCGGGACTGGTTGTTGTTCCCGTCCAGCGCGATGGCGTAGTACGTCACGGTGGAGTTGATGGTGTCCGCGTGTGAGGGGAAGGGGAGCGAGTTGTTCGATACGTAGGACTCGACCAGACTGCGTGCTTCGGCGTCCGGGACGGAGATCTCGAAGAAGGAGAGCGTCTGGTCTTCCCAGACGCGGGCATATTGCGCAGCGGTTTCGTTCCAGTCTGAGTGTTCGGGGAAGAAGCCTGCTGAGGCGAGGGAGGCGATGGCGTTGAGCGCCGCCGGCACGAGGGCCGTGTTGACGTCGTAGGGTATGCGGCCGCCACCGATGCCGAACTCGCTGTCACGCCACTGGCCGACGACTTGGCCTTCTTTGAGATGGATTAGGTTGCCAATGGTTTGACTGCCGTCAGCGGCGAATGGAGCGGAGGTGTTCATTATCTTCTCTGCGTTGATGAGGGCTAGTTGGCGGTAGGTTAGGCCTGCGTTGGCTGGGTTGACGGTAGCCGTTTTTGAGAGGAATGCGTCAGCGCGGGATTGACCGTTGGCGTTCTTGATTAGGTAGTCGGCTAGGATGATGGGGAGGTAGTAATCCGTATCGATCATCTTGTAGTCGTACTGGGGAGCGGTCGATGTGACGTTGTTTTGCAAGTTGAGATAGGTGGAGTAATCCCCTATTGTCTCCTCGTGGGCGGCGCTGCCGTCCGTTTTGTTTAGACGCTCCAGCACGGCGCCGATGACGGCTTCAGTTGCGCTACCTTCACCTGTGCTTAGAATGGGCTCGGTGAGAAGCAGAGATATCATTGTGTCTCGGCCAAAGTATGTCAAAAACCGCCAGCCACCTGCCAGAAGCTTGTCGGTGTAGGACAGGAACGAGAGCGAGTCAACCTGGGTCAGGTTCGATGCTTGAAGGGATGTGGCACCTGCGTCGAGAATCTCTTGGTTGTCCAGTTGCTCAAGCTGAGGATAGTTGTACGAGGCCGTGAAAGTGTAAGGACCAGCCTCAAAATCCACTGTTCGGTTGTTGATTTCCGGAGTCTTGCCCGAGATTGAGGTGAAAGTTAATGTTGTCGTCGTTGTATTGTCCAGCCAAAGTCTCGTTAGTTCAATGGTACCGTTGCCTTTGTCCGTGAACTTGACGGCTTGTTGGATGCTGGGCTGGAGAAGACTCGGACCCTCTGTGAAGTCTCTGATCGTTCGGATGCTGCCGAGTATGGCCAGGGTGAGTGTCGCCGTGGTGTTCAGCTGTATGGAGCCCGTCACACCAACCACAGGATTATCAGAGCCAGTGTCATCGAAGATAGGGTCCAGCTGGTTGCCGGTTGAAGATGAGTTGGTGAGAGAGACTGCCAGGGTCCCATTCTCGCTTCCTTTCGGCGAGAAGAAAACGACCACGCCGCTGTTGCCTGCCGGCCACGCTACCTGCCGCTTGTTAGCCTCAAGTGTGCAATCGTCTCGAACAAGAAGACTCAGGGCATTGTACCAAGAGTCTCGGCCCGATCCTGGTCAAGTTGCTGTCAGGAAGAGGGCTGGTCACGACCACCTGAGCCGCCGAGTTGCAGTCTGACAGAAAGTAGTCATCGTACGGAGGGTCACTCAGGTGGAATCGAGTCGCAGGGCAGGAGGCGGACGCAGAAGGGCCTGAAGCTGAGGCCGAGGCTGTACTACTCGGTGCCTGCACTTGGTTTTGGATTAGATGGTTGTCGACGCAGCTAACAGGTGTTAGCAGGATGCTCTGTTGCTCGTCATGATCCATGAAGTTACGGTATACTCACGAGTACATCTCGGGGAGGTAACAATCCTGGTTGCAGCGCAGAGTTGGTTCTCCGCCGAGAACAGGGCACAGAAAAGTTCCATCATAGCAGGTATACCTGGACTTGGAGTAGAATGCATCCCCGCAAGCGAAGAGTTGCTCGTCAGCCCGGCTGGCGAACCTTGATGCTGACCCTGGAATTGTCAGGGCTGCGAACGCAGCTATGCGCAGCTGTGGTAAGAGAAGCCTGACCATATTGACATGTCAAACTCACGTTAGCTCGAACACAGTCCACCACAAAGCCCTCATGATCAATCCCATTGTGCTGATGAGCAGCAAGGAAGATATACTGCGATATACCCGGAGGAGCCGGTAGAAGGACCGGAATCAAGATGTTATTTCACCGACATGCCGCCTAGTACATGTCAATCTTTCGTCTGCTTTGTTCGTAGAAGGCAGGTTTGGAGCTCTACTCCGCACCGAAGTGCGTTCTTACGTCAGTGAAGAATGAGGGGAACATCGCGATGCGGCCACTGACGTCGCGTATGAACCCGACCATGTGTACGTAAAAGTATGGGGAAAGAGGTGTGGTAACCACCCGGTTGGGATAGTGATCTGCGGTTTATCGCGGGGAAATGCACTCTGCACAAACTAAGGCTTGGCTGTGGCCATCAACCTCATCTTACTCCAACCACCATTCTCCTGCCTCGATAACAGTATCCCCTGGTCAAGCCATCAATGCTTAGCCCGTATCAAAATGAATCGCATCAATCATAAACTAGCCGTCGTGCTTCTGCGTAGAAAACAGTATCGCGAATCTCCCCTGCGCCAGTGCCCGCAGGTAAGCGAAGGCAGCTTTTAGCCTCGTCAGTCCACCAATATCCACTTCGTCTTCGAGCTGTCATAGGTAAGCTAAAATACACCGGGAGGTATCGCCAAACGTAAGACCATACTTACTAGGTACGGAGAGAAAACAGCGAATGGACGTATGCTGGTTCGCTCATCGGACGAACAGCCGATACTGCGATGAAAGCATACCACCAGAGACCAGTACTTCGATGAGACCAAATTTGATCTACATCTTTGCCGTGTTGAAGACCAGCATCCAGCAAGTCATTGTCTCACGTGGTGTGCTCTGAAGACTGATCGCCAAAGAGCATGTCAATCTGTTCGGCCTCCTCCAACCGGCTCGAGTCATCATTCTCCTCGGCTAACCTGGTCTTGGGCTGAAACAAGACACTGGCGCCTCGGAAAGCTTGGGGCGTAGACGAATTGAAGTAGAGCGGCAGATCCTCTGGGTAGTTGGGTAGCTTGTCAACATCGTGAAGCCAATCCTTCAGGTGCTGTTCCGCTAGATCCCTTGTGTCCTGATCTTGGTCTTCTGTTTGGCGGTCCTGCTGGCATCCATCGTGAGCGCAGCAAGCGCTGAGCCAGAAATTGAGACGTGTTCGAAGGGTGAGCACCGCATCGGGGTACGGATGCAGCTCTTTCAGGGCATTGAAACTGTGCAGGCGCCAGCACACGAGTCGGACACGCTCTAGGGCGTCTGTCTCGATTTCGAAGTGGGTAATGAGTTGCTCAACCATCGCTCCCTTGCTGCCGTCTTCGCCTGAAGTGACTTTGACGTATTTATCCTTCAGGTTCTGAAGAAACTCGGATAGGTCTCTTGTGAGGGCGTTGGCCGTGGACCACATGTGCGATAGCCCGCCTGCGTCCGGACGAGGTACCAGCTCGCAGTCGCTCAAGCTTGGGGAGCGCAGTACAGCTGCTCTCAACTGGCTCTCCGACATGGTGGGTGATGCGAGGAAAGTCTCCTGGTTCCGTCCTGGAGCGAACTGCTCGCTGAGATCGTGCTCTCGTTGAATTTCAGACTCCAATGCGATTGTCCGAAATGTTCTTGAAGGTGCAAATGGCCTAGCCTGCGCGCTGTCAGGTGCTTCGGGGAAATGGACAGGAAAGTGAGGACGAGCAATGGCTTCCTCTTGCTCATTGGTCTTGGGGCGGAGCCCAGCGGATAGGAAGCCTGGTCGAATCACGTAACCCATCTTCGCGGAGTTGATGGAACGAAGCTATGGAAAGATAAGTTTTGCGGAGACCCGCGTTATGCGGTTGACGTTTGATGTCGTGAGTATTGCGAGGTTATTGGGTATGGAAAGCGCGGACCACGGAGAACGACGCAACAATCTAAGGGAAGTAAGGAAGGTGCGGTGGACAGGAACAGCTTGGTGACGGTCGTGGGTACAAATGCGAACCTCTCACCGTGAATTCACTCTGAAAGATACAGTGAGGAATGAGCACGAGGAAAACCAAGAGCTCCATCGTAGCAGGAAGCTGGTAACTCAGACTCCAGCAACAACATGGTGAAGAACTCAAAGCAAAGAACTGTCTTTGCAACCGAGAGAAAGGAAAGGTGCGTAAACGGTCACTCCAAGCACTACGGCTACTCTACCTAGCGCAGCCATTTGCATATCTGGAGAGCTTTGATTCAATTGGAAACAATGGTTCTGATGCCCCGTCTGAGGTGAAGCTATCACGACCGATGTTGTGGCTGCCTCGAAAGGTTGGATTAAGGTAGCAGACTATTTTAGTAGGCATGTGAAAACTTGGGACGAGTGCTTAGCCGGCGGTCTAAGTTTCGGTGACACTTGACCCGAATTCCAGATGACGCAGATCCGATCTTCATGTATCAACGAGTCTCAAGCAGCTAGCTGCTCACCCGATAAGTCAGTTCATGCCTTCATTTAGTTCTAGGAGGCTTCAAGATTCGGATTTGCCCAACAGTAAGTGATTTATACGTCTCAATGCTGGTTCCATCTGTAAGGCATGGACAGTTAGACTGCTGCTCATCGGTCCGCTTCGGTCCGGGATGGGCAGCTCTCGTACTACACAGGGCTAGATTTTTTGGAGCTCCAGAATTTGGCCGAGAGTGGATGCGACGACAACAACCCCGCCAATGCCACATCCCGTCGGGTGTTACAAGAACAAGCATATGACCTCAGGCGTCTGCACTTCTTCAGACAGCCCTTGCATAATCTCTTCTTTCACGATCTGTCAAACTTGAGGTCTATGCCTAAAATTCCAAGATGCCGGACAAAGCCCTAGACGACATTTCACACCGGCGCTACAATCCCCTCACAGGCTCCTGGCTGCTGGTTTCCCCCCACCGAACAAAGCGCCCATGGCAAGGCGCGCAAGAAGCCCCCTCCAAGAACCGGTTGCCAGAATACGATCCGAAATGCTACCTGTGCCCGGGCAATGCGCGCGCCCAAGGCGACCGCAACCCCCAATACAAGACCACCTTCGCCTTCGTCAACGATTACAGCGCTGTCAAGGAGCAGCAGCAGGAGTACAACCCGCCCGCTAGCGGCGACGACCTCGAAGCCCTGCTGCTCCAGGCCCAGCCCGTCACGGGGCGGTGCTACGTGATCACATTCTCGCCCAAGCACGACATCACACTGGCAGACATGACGGCCGCCGAGATTCTTCCGGTAGTCCGAACATGGACACGCATTTATGCGGCGCATATGGCAAAGGACCACCCGTTGCACGCGCAGGCAGCTGCAGTTTTGGAGAACAAGACGGAAGAGGACCAGACGATCGACCCACCAGCGGAGCAGCTGAGATACATGCAGATATTCGAGAACAAGGGCGCTGCCATGGGCTGCTCGAATCCGCACCCCCACTGCCAGGTCTGGACCACTTCGACCATGCCTGAAGAGCCTGGGAAGGAACTCGTACAGATGGCCAAGTACCGCGCTGCGCACGGGGGACGGCATCTGCTGGGCGACTACGCGAAGCTGGAGATGGAGAAGGGTGAGCGGGTGGTCTGGCAGAACGACTACTTCCTCGTAGTCTGTCCGTGGTGGGCGGTCTGGCCGTTTGAGGTGCTCGTCCTGCCGAAGCGCCATCTCCGGGCGCTGGTCGACCTGGACGACAACGAGAGGATAGCGTTTGCGGAGGCCATACAGGAGGTTACCAGACGATACGATAACCTGTTTGAGACGAACTTTCCGTACAGTTCTGGGTTGCACCAGGCGCCGCTGGACTGTACCGAGGAGGAGGCGGAAACGAGCTACTTCCATATGCACTTCTACCCTCCGCTGCTGAGGTCGGCGACGGTGAAAAAGTTCTTGGTGGGATACGAGCTTATGGCCGAGCCGCAGCGGGATATCACACCCGAGCAGGCCGCAGCGAGGTTGAGGGATTGCGGGGGAGAGCTGTACCGCAAGTTGTTGAAGTGAAGGTGTCATCTGGCTGTGGTGGGAGATGTCCTGGGGGAAGGGGTATACAAAAGTCCGACATGTAGAGGGGAGTATTCCAGGCATACAGAGAGGAATATCTCAGGCGTACGGAGGGGAGTATTGCGGCATACAAAGCAAGCATTATCATTAATCTAAGCCAACAATCCTTGATATCCTTGTCAAGTCCTATATCTTGGCCCCTGGATGTCATTAGATCGTGGCAATTTTCTTTGCCTAGTTGACAACGTAGTGGTCGTACTGCAGGATCATCCAAACTGTCCCAACATACGCAGTGACGAACGGGAACATGTGCTCCCAGCCCATCCGTACGGATTTGAAAACCAGCATCTCCGACGTGAAGTGTACAGCAGCAATGACGTGCGTCCAGATGCCCAGTTGGTACAAGAAGCGGTTCTCGAGCCCGTAAGCCGCATAGAAGCGAATGAGTCCCACAGCAAAAGTATAGGTGCCGAAGAGGCGGGCGGCCAGCGGCGTCACCTGATCAGTTCCGGTCTTGCCTGGCTGCGCTGGAACGACCTTTTGGGTACTGTCATCGGGGTTGAAGGCGGCTGAGGCTTTCGGGAGGTTATTGTTGGGGACGAATTTGCCATTGTAGATGCGCCGGGTGAAATGCAGGGTCTTGTAGTTTTGCAACGCATTGCCCATTGCTACTACGGAAAACTAGGCCAGGCGTCAGTGTTCTGCCTTTAGACCACGCCGTTCAAAGTCCCATAGCTGCGGTGCACTTACGAAGAAGAGATAATATGGCAGGTAACCTTTCTCCGCCGATGGGAGAAACTGCATGACGCGATCCATGATAAGCGAGATATGGCCACTTCGTCTAAGGGGAGAAAGAGCGACTGAGAGGGTAAGAGAGTGGAAGATGGAAGTTGGTCGTCTTCCCGGTAGGGCCCTCAATTATCGTCGCGCAGAGAGGTTGGTGGTTTGGAGGTCCCCTAATTTGAGCTACCACGCTCGCCAATCTTTATCTGCTTACTATGTATGTCTTTTGGCGGCCCACACCTGCAGCATTCTACGGTAGTCAAACTTATTTCCAGGGGTTGACTTAGCCCTTTGTAAAGCTCCCTCATTGGACGAGTCGTTTCGGAGCGAAAAGCAAAAAGCTTGGCTTTGCCGCTTCATTCCCCATTGCCTTGACATTCGAGCTCTTGTCAAGACTGCAACTCGACACACCTCTTGACAATATCGCGAGTTCACCTTGCCAAGGCAAAGCACGAAAACATGGAGAAGTATTTGGCATTCGCCACGGACCGTGCCACGGCATTCGTGGCCAACCCCAAGACCCAGTTGGCATTCACTGGCATTGGAGCTCTCTATGTCTCCACCAAAATCTTGAGCTTTGTGTGGCATCTCCTGAAGCTCTTCGTCTTGGGCGGCACCAACGTAAGCATCCTTCCAGCCTGACTGTGAGTACGTTTGGGTGCTGACTCCTGGGTTCTCCACAGCTCCGTAAATATGGCAAAAAGGGCACTTGGGCAGTTGTTACCGGCGCCTCCGATGGCCTCGGCAAGGAGTTCGCCCACCAGCTGTGCGCTAAGGGCTTCAACCTCATCCTCGTCTCGCGGACCGAATCGAAGCTGAAAACGCTGGCAAGAGAACTGGAACTGAGATGGACTGGACATCAAAACAAGATCCTGGCGATGGACTTCTCTGAGGACGCAGACGAGGACTACCAGAGACTTGCGGAGCTTATCAAGGGCCTCGATATCGGTATCCTTGTAAACAATGTCGGCCAAAGCCACAGCATACCGGTTCCCTTCCTCGAAACTCCTGGGGCCGAGCTCCAGAACATTGTGACTATCAACTGCTTGGCTACACTGAAGGTCACTCAGGTTGTTGCTCCCCTGATCGTGGCCCGCAAGAAACGTGGCCTGATCCTGACCATTGGCTCCTTTGCCGGGTGGATGCCGACCCCTTATTTGGCAACCTATAGCGGCAGCAAGGCCTTCCTGCAGCACTGGAGTAGCTCTCTGGCCGCGGAGCTAAAGCCCATGAACGTCGACGTCCAGCTCTGCCTCAGCTATCTGGTTACTACTGCCATGAGCAAGGTTCGCCGCACCAGCTTGCTCATCCCCAATCCAAAGCAGTGGGTGCGTTCTGCTCTCGGCCATATCGGCATTGGTGGGCAGTATTATGCCTACACGTACACTCCATATTGGACCCATTCCCTCCTGGCGTGGGTGGTCGAGAATACCATTGGTGCTGGCAATTCGTGGGGCATCTGGTACAACCTCATCATGCATGCTGATATCCGCAAGCGCGCTCTCAGAAAGGCCGAGCGTCTAGCCAAGAAGCAATGAGCATACAAGGTGTTGTGGCGGTTTGTCTTCCGAAGATGCTTGTAGGACTTGGAAGTGGAATATTGGTTGGTTAGGGCGCGTAGAGGAGAAAGACACGCGACGATTAACGAACTGTATTTTGCCTATAACAAGAAGGCAGATAGTTGAATAGTCTATAATGTGGGAGTCTATTTCCATTCAAGCAAAGATATAAACCCTACAGGAATATTGTCACGTCGATTCACAGATCCTTTGCCTATCTGCCATACCTGGTTCTTCAGCCTTGTGTCTGAAAGTGGATTAGTGCGGCTGAGGCCAGGCGCGAGCGCGTCTTCTGGCGATTGACGGCTTTCTTAGGAGGCCCCTGCTTAAAATGTTTACAGCCTCCCCACATTTTTGGCCATCGCCAACCACTCTTTTGGAGCTTCACCTTCACGTCACTACCCGAGTTGAAAATTAGGCTGCTGAAAGGGACATAAGCACGACCTTTGCTACCACCCTTTCTGATCCTTTTGTAAACTTCGCTCTCGCCTGGCGTTCTTCATGCATCGATAGCAATAATCTACCACGTCTCCCTTTGCAACAAGCTCTCGCCAACGGCGAAGAGCTTCGACTAAGCTATCAAGAGCTTCCCAGGCGGCCTTTAAGACTTCTCTTGCACTGGGAGTGAAGCTGAAGAGGAAGCGCAGCAAGCGCAATTGCGGAGAATGGCGACCTTTCAGCCCACCGCGACACCGATGCGGCAGGTACCAGGGGCATTCTTCAACACTCCTGCTCCGACGAGGAACGATGCCGTACGCCGTCGCCTTTTCCACGACACTCCTGGACCGGTCTCGAGCTCCCATACAGGAACAACATCTAGTGCTATTGTCCCCAGCTCATCTGGAGGAAACCTGGGTCTCCAACCCCCGGCACAGCGCCAGGTCGCACCCGCTGAAGCACCCCTTCCTCCTATTCTCAAAGCGGCGAGAACCGTAAACGATGTTTTGCAATTCGACGAAAGCTTCCCTGATCTTGACTCATACTGCAGACGTAAGTCTCCGCAATGATTGCTCTTATGTTGAAAGAAGCTTCTAACTTTTGTTCTAACAGCCGGAACTTCATCCGACTACGATGTACAGCTCAGCGACTCGTGGGCTCCCTTCACGAAAACGCAGATGTACCCGATTCCCGACCAAATCTTCGAGAAGTTGAATGGCGGCGAAGTCGTAACCAAGATGGGCTTGTTTGCCGAGATCAACCATGCCTGGGCCGCTATTGATAGCTCGCTCTTCCTCTGGGACTATACGCATCCTAATCCCGAGCTGATCGGCTTTGAGGATTCTATACATACCATCACCGCTGTTGCCCTTGTGCCTCCGAAGCAGGGTGTCTTTGTTAACACGATCACGCACATACTGGTCGTCGCGACGAGTGCCGATATAGTCCTACTCGGCGTCTCTGCCGCGTCCACGCCATCTGGGGCAAAGACCATATCTTTGTACCAGACGAAAATGAGCGTGCATCGCGGAAGCACAGATATTAGCCTCATTGTTGGCAGCGCGACAGGCCGTATCTTCTTCGGCGGAGATAGCGACACTGACATCCACGAGCTATACTACCAACAGGAAGAGAAGTGGTTCTCGAGTCGTTGCGGAAAGATCAACCATTCCCACCCTGGTTGGACATCCGTTGTGCCTACCTTAGCTCCGATTGACTTTTTCTCGAGTCGTGACCACGAACATCTTACAGATCTGGTTATCGACGACACGAGGAATCTGCTCTATTCCCTGTCATCAAAATCGACCATCAGGACCTACCACATGGACGGTCCCGACAAGCTGACGCGGGCTATCGAGAAGACCAAAGAGCAGTGCCTCCGAGACATCACACATATGCTGAGCCAGCGGTCCAACCTTCTTCATGACCGAACGAATATCGTTTCGATCAGTCCGATCGCTTCTCGCGAGGCATCCAAGCTTCATCTTGTAGCCCTGACGGATACCGGATGCCGTCTACTTCTTAGTGCTACGAGCTCAGCATCTTATATGCTCAACGCCTCAGCTAACTTGGCTCCGCAAAGCATGCAGGTGCAATTCGTCAAATTTCCGCCATCCTCAGAGAGTACGGTTAGAGACCGACGGACTACCACTGGTCTCAACGGGAACGAGTCTGAACTCGACATAAACTCAGAGTTACTGAAAATCAGCGTCTTTGGCCAGCGTTTCGCACCTGGCTACTTTTTCGATTTTGTCAGGAGGGAGCAGAATCCGGGATCTGACTTGTTGTTCGTCTCAACGCCGGACACAGGGAGAATCAAGATGACAACTCCTGCATCGGCTCTGAAATTCTTCGAACAAGCTACTTGGATAGACCTTGGCGAAAGTAACCGGGCGATAGCTGTTGGGCAGATCACAAAGCCGTTTGCTGCTGCCAAGCAACCTTTAGGTTTCGGAAACGAACTCGCTGTCCAGTTTGATGATGTTGCGAGCGAATTTGCTATCCTGACTAATACTGGAGTGCACGTCGTTGGCCGGAGAAGACTTGTGGACATATTCGCTGCAGTTATTAGGGGTGCTGTCGGTGATGAGGGACTAGAGAGGGAGACGCGGAAATTCATCAGCCGCTATGGACGGGTTGAGACAATATCTGCGGCCTTGGCTGTTGCTTGTGGTCAGGGAAGCGATCTGCGAATCGGAACAAGCAGAGCGGTGGATCAGGCTACCCAAGATCGGGCGAGGGCAGCCTTTGTCGAATTTGGCGGTCAACCTACGCTGTCTGAGACGGACGGTACCCAAATAACGACTGACTCTGTCAAGCTGTCATCCCGTCACGATGCTCTTGCTTTATACCTGACACGACTTACCCGGACGCTGTGGAAGTCAAGGGTTGTCACTCTTGTGCAAGAGCCTGCCGGTGGCATCGCCGTCAGGTCCACGATTTCGCTCTCAAAGCTTGCCGGAGTGCAAGAAAACCTTGAAAGGCTGCGGAATTTCCTTCTGGCTAATAAAGGTGTCATCCAAGGTCTCTCAGGACCTTCGGACCTTCAGCGTGCTGCCAATCGGCAGGAGGAGGTCGCTCTCCAGGCTGAACATCAGGCCCTCTATGCGTTGCAAAAGCTGATGGAGAGTATCTCCGAGGGCATATCCTTCGTGCTCATGCTCTTCGATGAGCGAGTCACCGACATATATTTGCGTCTCGACGACACTTCGCGCCAAGAGCTTAGAGACTTGACCTACGAAAATCTGTTCTCTCAAACGTCAGGCAAGGATCTTGCTAAGCGACTTGTGAAAGCTATCGTTAACCGCAACATCGAGAGCGGGTCAAACGTTGAGACGGTTGCAGATGCTCTTCGTCGAAGATGTGGCAGTTTCTGCAGTCCTGACGATGTTGTCATCTTCAAGGCTCAAGAGCAACTCCAACGAGCAACAGAGCAGACCGCGAATCCCAATGCTCTTCGGACCCTATTGAATGAGAGTCTGCGCCTCTTTGAACGTGTCGCTGGCAGCTTGTCCGATGCTAACCTCAGAGGCGCTGTCGAGCAATACATCAATCTCAAATATTACGCCGGTGCCATCCAGCTGTGTCTGGTTGTCGCTCGCGAAAAGGACCGTGGGAATTCTGCACTTGCATGGGTCAATGAGGGCAAACCCGAGAATGATCCGAGAAAGAAGGCCTTTGAAGAGAGGAAGCGCTGTTACGCTCTGATTCATGAGGTCATGAGCCGGCTTGATGCGGCCTCTCTCGCCGAACCGGAGACAATCGACGGGAGACTCACCCTATCCGCGACGAAGAGGATGGAGGCTTATGACGTTGTCAACAATTCTGACGACGAAGTCTTCCATTTTGATCTCTACCAGTGGTATATTGAGCAGGACTGGACAGATCGCATCCTGGCGATCGACTCGCCACACGTTATCACATTTCTCCAACGTCTGGCCGGCAAGGACGCTCGCCATGCTGATCTCCTTTGCCGTTTCTACACCCATCGCAGCAGGTTTTTTGAAGCAGCCAAGGTCCAAGCGGATCTTGCCAAACATACCGAGTTCGCTATCGGTATCAAGGATCGTATTACTCTGCTTAGTCGCGCCAAGGGCAATGCCAGTGTCACCACTACGGGCGTCAGCCGCCAACAACAGCAACTTCTGAACCACGAAGTTACTGAACTCCTCGAGATTGCCCATATCCAGGATGACCTTCTCGAGCGACTCATGGCCGACGGCCGAATCCCCCCTGATAGGCGAGAAGAGATACAGAAGAGTCTGGATGGCCCTATTCGGGATCTGACCGAGGTAAGCTTCTATTCGACACTCATTACAGAGTGCACCGTATACTGATATCCTGAAGCTCTTCAATAACTACGCCGACCAGGCCGGCTACTACGATTTATGCCTGCTCATCTATCACGCGGCTGACTTCCACAATTCGCGCGTCATCGCCGAGACATGGGACAATCTCATTATCAGCACCCACCACGAAATCGAGGAGCGCCAGCAGATTTGGGATGACTTCCGCGCTGGCCGCCCCATTCCAGCCGACATCGAGGAACCCAGTGCACCGCCTCCGCAACCATATGAGATGGTCTCCAGTCAAATCCAGACAATTGCCCACCGCACGTCGCTAGACAGCCTCATTTTCCCGATTGACACATTGCTGCCCATCGTCTGCAAGTATGCCATCGAGAGCGGCCAAGACGCATCGATCGGCGCGGACCCGTGTTGGCCTGTGCTTCTATTCCTGCAGCTCGGTGTCTCGCACACGCTTATCGTGCGTGTGCTGGAAAATATCTTCGACAACCAAGAGGCGCCGTTTACTGGCCGGCGGAGGAAGGTCATCGTCCAGTGGATCAACGTCGCCGTCGAGGCCTGGGTGCGCGAAGTTGAGCGGCGCGGTGGAGCGCCGGGCGGAAAGGGTGGCGAGGGGGCGCTGGGTTCTTGGGTGACGGAGCTGCTTGGGCGGTGCGATGAGGCGCTGGTCCAGATTGGTGGTGGGATTCGCGGCCAGGGCGATGCGGAGGAGCTGGCTGAGACGAGGCGGAAAACGAGGTTGTTGATCAAGGCTGTGGGCAGCTTTGCGGCTTCGTCTGTCATGGGGAGCTTGTTCCGGTAGAGGCTGCCGTTGATCAGTGGCTGGGGCGTGGCCGTGACCCGAGCTGGTTACACAATTGCTGATCACAAGCGAAGGAGGGGATTTACTTGGGTATGGGCAACCTGGCTTGAGTAAACAGCCAAGACAGGGAGTTTGGCGCGTTGCAAATGGTTTCCTTCCATATGCCCCGAGTCTTGGAATACACTGGTGTTCCGATCGTTATCTTGTACATATTAGACATGTTTAGGGCAGGAGATCACAGCGAAGCAGGGCAAAAGTACAGACTGGCTTGCATGTATAACTATTTGCTCCATTTCGCGATTGTCTCAAACAATGGTCCATACACGGAAATACAGCTCTGAGTCCATGTCTGAACTGGTGATATAGGGGCAAACTGATCGCAGCTGGTGTCTCCTCTGGAAACTTACAGTCATCTCTACAACTTGATCACTATCCCCACATGAGACAAACCCGGTAATGCTTCTGAAGCGACCCAAGGCGGGTGCGTGAGAGTGAAGAGCGGGTGCTTTAACCGGTGCGGTTATATTACCATGCCCATAATAGCCACTCAGTTAGTGACATTATTGTTCTGGGATGAAACGTGTATACTTTCGAAGTGCAAGCTGTTATCAATTTTGTATTTTCTCGTGGAGTGTGCCACCTACTTTCACGCCACTGTGACGACAGCTACCCATAAGCCGGCTTACACTCTATGAGCAGCGGTGAAATATAGTAAGACTTCGGTGCGAACCAATTCGACATCAAATCGTCCATAGTCTCTCAAGTAAGACAATGTCGGCCTGGAGACTTGCAGTCTCCGCTGCTTCGTTCTTGACCATATCCGCTGCCGCAGAATGCCTCTACAATCCAGTCGGTCCCCTGAGGCCAAAGAGGGATGATCTAGTATGCCACCAGCCCATAGATGACACTTCCACAACATTCAATCCATGGAATTACCCTCCCCACTGCCTACGGACCAGAATGGACCAGAACGACTCATCCACAAATGGCAGTCAAGGGGTCTACTGCGTCTACACCACCTCAAGCCCCGATTCCAGCCGCGGCACAAGCATCATCACCACCCCAGAGTTGGCCTCGTCTCTCGTTGCCTCCAACGTTCTCTCAGAACCTGCAGTTACACCCTTCTTCCAAACTCGTCCCGAACCAGGGGCGTACCGCATAGTTGACATACCAGGAAAAGGCAAAGGGGTCATCGCCACGCGGACCCTAAAGAGGGGAGAGATCTTCATGCTCGAGCACCCGGCCCTGCTGCTGGACGTGTGGTTCTTGCGAGACTCAAAGGCGCATCACAGGCGGAGACTGGTGAAGAGGGGCGTGGAGCAGCTGCCGGAGCGAACGCGGGAGGGCGTGTACGAGCTGCATAGGAAAAAGGGGAGCTACGTGCTCGATGACATCCTGGCGCCGAATGCTGTTAGCGTGCAGGCCACGGAAGATGCGGCGTTCATGGGGTTATTTTTGGAGTTTTCGGTGAGTTGTGTCCCTAGGTGAGGAGTCTCGGTCTTGGAACGGCTGCTGATGCGGGCGTGTGTTGTGTGCGCGAGTAGAGAATCAACCATGATTGTCAACCAAAGTAAGTGCTTGCCTCATGTTGTTGGGCTTGCAAGCTGACCGGAGTCATAGTGCGTTGTACCGCTTCTCTCCCAAGACACTTGCTCTTGAGGTCTTCCCGTACAGGACTATTCAGCCCGGCGAGGGAATAACAGTGAGCTGTGAGTGAAAAACACCCGATCATAACGCCAGCTTGAGCAACTAGCTTATGTGGCTTTCAGACACGCCCATAGGTATGCCACGTCATGAGAGACGGGAACATCTCCAACAGGTCTGGGGCTTCAACTGCTCCTGCTCGCTCTGTCGCTCGACCGACGAGGCAGCGATAAGTGACTCCGATCATCGCAGAGCGCGCGTTGGGGAGCTGAAGGAGTCCGTCATGCAGGCTAGCAGCGAACAGTACTTCGAGAATGCCCTGGTTATGGCCCACGAATGGCTCGAAATTGGTGAGCGAGAGGGTATCCCGCCTTTGTTGGCCGAGTACTACGACATTGTCGCTAGGTTATCGTTTGACGTGGGTGACTTGCAGGCGGCAAAGAGGTACGCGCTATTGGCGCTGGATGGGTGGACAAAGTTTGGCAGCGCTGATGACACGGATCTGGAGGTCGCCAGGGAGTACGTGAGGGAGCTGAATCGGTTAGGGAGGAATGCGAAGTTGGAGAGGAAGGGGATTGCGAATATGTTTAAGAATTCTTGAAAGGTTATAGCAAAGGCACTGGCACAGACCAACTCGCTTGATTGGATTCTCGCCAGGAAACATTGCGATTGTTCTGATTCGGGTCAATGTCCAAGCAGAGACTGATGGTGCAAGCTATAACTAAAGTACCTTAGCATAGTACTTCTCAGTCCAACCAGCAAACTTTGCTGTATGCTGAATAACCTATTTGATCATCCATCAGATACATCGTTCTCCCAGAGACGGGCCATCTTGCACTTCGCTCGCACTTATACTGTTTGTAAGTGAAAGTTGGCCAAAGCTGCGTTTGGGACAGGGCCTGGTTTGACGTCTTGCAAACGGAAAACTCGACAGGCTTAGAATAACTATCCAAACAACGAAGTGCATCTGAGTTGTCCCTTGGCAATATTACCTGATGGGCCAAAGTTAAGATAAAGAGTCACATGGAATAACCTCGATCCTACTGGAGGGTCAAGATTGATTTGAATCAAGATGCGTATGAAAAGGACGAGAGGTGCCGGGCGGGGTTTCTATGGCTGACGAAAGCGGGGTGGCGTCCTCGCTGTTGAGACCCCTGAAAATGGCGACCCGCGCCAGCCAATTCGGCCATCACAACAGCATTTTCTCACCTTATAAAAAACGATGATTTGCGCTTAAGTTATATATTGTTAACAACTAGCTGGATAGTAACTCTTTTGACATGCCCAGAACCAGTCGTGGTTGTCTGCGCTGCCGAGAGCGGAAGGTTAGAGTACGTACACCGCCGCTACAGTCCTGTGGCATATGTCATCGAGCTGACCACTATGGTTGTGAAGTGCGATGAGACACGGCCAATCTGCCGCCGATGCATCGGAAGAAACGAACTATGCGTTGGCTACAAGGACGAGTCTGATCTGATCTTTCGCCATCAGACCCAAAGGGTCGTGGCAAAGGCAACAGCTCAAGCAGGACGATTCTCGTCCAGTGAGCAAGCCAAGCCACCACATACTAGAGACCTACCTAGCAAAAGTCGTACTCTGGCCAGGAGTATGTCACTGGATTCACTGAGCCCCTATGATAATACAGCAATATCACTCTCCACAAAACCAAGCGAACGCCCAGCTTTTCGGCAGCTTAGCGTGGAGAGCGATGAGTTCCTGCGACTTCAGGCCTGGGCAGTTCCCGAGTTCTTCGAAAAGTATGTCATGTACCCGGGAGAGAAATCGAAATCAGGGTTTCTCGAGCATCTGCCATGTCTTTTTGGGGAAGTGAACGTTGATGGCAGATGTGCCTTGCGATGGGCGGTTCAAGCTGCTGCCCTCGCTGAGGCGTCGCGTGAGGACCACCCTGAAGGTGAACTGGCAAAGCTCGCATTAGACTGCTACGGCGGGGCTTTGACATCCCTGAGTCAGTCTTTGAGTTCGAGAGGAAAGGCACCAGATGACTACGACTTGATGACCGTCGTTGTTCTTGACTTTTTTGAGGTACTGTTCCCTCCGGGGACATTCAGCGTACATAGATTCTGTGATGCTAACATATGCACGCAGGCGCTTTTCTTGCCAGACTCTCCCCGCGGGGCCCATGTACAAGGCATTGCACATATTCTCAGGCTCCGAGGGACCCAGTTCAACAGCCCTCGGGGGTGGAGTCTCTTTCGACTCGCGCATCATCAAATGGTTTGCCCGATCTGAACCCCAGTTAATGACTTCATTTATGCTGAGACTTCGTACAGCAAAAGCAGCGGCTAGCATTCCAAATTGCCCCGATGAAGGAATCGAAAGCCCTACTTAATCAACTCAGCGGCGACATCGGTAGTGTTCAACTTGAGAAGGATGTGCTTGAGATATCGACCATATGCGAAAGGGCACGTAATCTAGTGAAAGATCTGACCGAGACAGATATGTCGATCAGGCAAGTGGTGAACCTTGTCCATGAGATGCAGGCGCTCGACCAAGCAGCTGTCAGTTGGCGACAAGGTCCACAGTGGGCATTCAGAACCATTCCAAAAGCCGAGTTGAAGGGTGATAAGGTTGCCATGGCAGATTTCCCAGATTCTGTCCAGATTCATCCCGACATATGGAGTGCGTACGAGTGGAATTATCATCGCGCAGCAAGGATCACTCTTCACGAGAGACTCTTGACCTGCCTGCGCCACGCTTCTACCGCTTCCGCTCACCTGGAACAAAGCGATGCCGCCATCACCACACCACTGGTGATTGAGTCGGTTACTATTATTCGATCTCTTTCAGACAAAGTACTCTCTACCGTTCCTCAATCTCTTGGGGACCTAGATAACAGAGGGAGAATCAGGGATTCGTCATCGCAGCCTCCTAAGTGTCGTGCTGTCGGTGGGTATCTGCTGCTATGGCCGATCAAGCTCATCAAGTCAGCCCAGGGCAACGCTTCTGAAGAGCAGAAGCTAGCGGCACAGACAATTTTCGACAGGATCAGAGAGTATACGGGAGCCAAACTCTATTTGGGAGACCTCAGCAACATCTGAGCCAGGCATTTGTAATGAACAATTCGTTTCACTACCGGCTCGTCGACGATGAGTGGAGCTTGGACGGCGTCGGTTCGGTAGGCTGGAACACCGCACGACCTCAGACACTCATTTGGCCCAACTAATGAGGGTGGTAAGTGAAGCTGTGTTCTCTGAATGGCAAGCTCCTTGGCAAGTTCGACTGCTGACCTGGTGCTTAGAAAGCGAAAAGGCGGGCTTTTTAAAATCCCAGAACGTGTCATTCCGGGGTGTCCATTACATGACAAACAAACGAACCGTCCAAGGCTTGCTATTCCAAGGCACCTCAGAGGCTCAGGGTCAGCTTGGACATTACTCAGTAATCTCGGCATTGCATGCATGCGAGTGGTTACTAATCAGCAGTCGTGCAAGGTGCCGCCAACAATCACTCTCAATACTCCGTCCTTAACACCGACCAGTGTTACCCTGCTGGTCGGCTGTAAGACGTGTCGTCTAATCTAGGTTGACTTATGCCACGCAACAAGCAATGTTAACCATGCAACTAGCCGGGTGGATCTACCTACTCGGCCCGTTCCACCCTTACTTCGCTATGTGTGGCCAGGAAGATTTCGGCCTTAAGGATTACATTTTCGACTGTCCACCTTCTCTTGGTGTCTAGATTGATCCAAAACACGCCTTATCCCAAAGAGTTCGTCGGTTGTCCTATTTTTGAACATAATACGGAGACTACGCTATTCATTGTGAAATGCACGGTCTAATGTATGGATTAATCAGCCTTGTTCATGCGTTGGAGAGCTTAAAGAAGATGCTATCACAGCTCTCGCACAGCAGGGTCAACATTATTATATAAGGACAAAGGAAGACCTACCATCCCATCTGTGTTACACGTCAATCATTTTCAGGATATCTGTTTCCCCAACTGGCCACCGTATACGTCAAGGGATCTATCTATACGAGCAACATCAAACTGACTTGGACCTTGCTACCGATCCGTCTCTATCATCTCAACGCACATTTCAACGCCTTTGTAGAGCGCACCTAAGACAGGTCCCATTGAAAGTACAGTACAAGTAAGCCATTTCTGATTTTTTCCCCCCTCTCATACTGGTGGAAGTTGTACGTGATTCAGCCGCTTTCCACCTCTACATGTGCCCTTGCCCTCAGATGACCTATCTTTCACCCAATTTGTCCCCAATAACTCAACGACCTTCGCTTCTTCCATCAACCATGGATTCTTGAAGTGCTACGGAAGTGCCTAGGGTCTTTAATCCCGGTATTTCCCGTGGTTATTTCGTATTCACTCTTATCGTAACAGTTGGATCAAGCTCGATAATGTGGCCTTCAAATATCTTGCCTATCGACCTCATCTCTCTCGTGCAACTTGTTCTCCTCATCTCTCTTTCAAACCCGTCCTTGCCCTTCAACAACGCCTTGATCTTCCAATATTTGATCAGGGATTTGATATAGTGCTCTTCTCTAAACATAAGTGCTTTTAGCGACTCTTCAACCACTCACGAGTACTTCAAGGCGCTATGATCTTTTGGCTTCTCTTCGTGCCGTTGCTGGCACTGGCGACGCCGGTACCTAAGTCGGGCCCAGGCCACCAAAGCAAACTTCCGCTTCCCCATCACATCGTCCATCAGTTTCCCAACCACACATGGCTCGAGAACGTCGTCGTCAGATCTAATGGAGACCTCCTCGTGACTGTCTTGACTCCCAATGCAGCATTGTATCAGGTCTCAGACCCGTCAACGCCCGATGCATCTGTCTCTCTCATCCACGACTTCTCCGGCATCGATGGACTCCTAGGCATCTCCGAGACCAAACCTGACGTCTTCATCGTCGTAGGCGGCAACTTCAGCGGCCTTGGAGTGCAGATCAACGGCACCTTCTCTGCTTGGGAAGTTGACCTGAGCAAGGAAAATCACTGGCACAAAAATAAATCTCCCGCAACTGTGAAGCTCATTACCGCGATCAAGCCAGCCGCCTTCTTGAATGGTCTCGAAACCCTGCCACATAACCCCACTACGGTTCTGATCTCAGACTCTACCCTTGGTGTCGTCTGGCGGCTGGATACGCTTACAGGCCGGTTCAATAAAGCACTAGACTTCCCGGAGATGAAAGTTGCTCCCAACTCCGCACTGGCGATCGGTATCAACGGCATCCGCATCTCGAAAGACACTCTTTACTGGACCAACAGCTTCGAGCAAACCATCTATCGCGTCAAGATAGACAAAAACGGGTCGGTCGCCCCTGGCGCTGCTATCGAGAAGTTCGTGACGATCAAGGAAGCAGCCTTCTTAGACGACTTCGCGATCGGCAGTGACGGTACCATCTGGGCGGCTGAGAATGTGGGGAATAGGCTGTTTGCTGTCAGACCGAACGGTAGCTATGAGCTTGTGGAGGGGGCTGTGGACCAGATTACCGTTGCGGGCGACACAGGTGCCGCTTTTGGCAGAGGGAAGAAGGACCAGAAGACGTTGTACGTCGTGACGTCTGGCGCGCAGGCGGGTCCAGTCAATGGGACTTACATCGAGGGAGGGAAGATTGTTGCGGTTGAAACCGCTGGGTATTAGGGAGGAACTGGTGGCTTCTGAGGACTTTTTTCGGTCAGGTACCCCCGTTCTTGGTCAACTGTGAAGAATAATTCTTCGAATGGACATATCACCAAGCGCAGGAAGTAGTTGTCTTTGAACGGGGTGAAAGGGCGCAAAAGTTGTGTTGTACCGTAAGGGTCGACCTTGTTGTCGATGGGGAAGTTTATGGAGCCCATAAAGACGTATCATGCTGATCCAGATTTTCATCCTTCGAATCGTACGATTATAGTCTCGATTGTGGTCCGGCCAACGTGCCTCCGAGCTGTTTGGGTTTCTTCGGTCTTGGCCAAGTGACGAACAGACTTCTGAAACACCTTGTGGACGACAGCACTTGGCGCAGAAACATATTGAAATCCGGACAACGACAGAGATACGCTCTGAGCTCGAGAGATGTTCTATACTGACACAGACAATCGAAGATATACCTCTCTGCTCCTAACAAAACAAACTGTAATTGTGTTATTTTTGTACGGAGCTCTTCTATAGCTGTGAACATGAACAACTGCAGCATGCCAAGCTCCGGCCAAGGTGCATTTGACCTGATGTTCCAATGTATGATGCACCTGCCAAGTTGAGTGAGACGGCCAAGCAGCGGCACTTATACTAAGCTTTTCAACGTTGGTAAACAACATCGCGCTCAGCACCTTGCTATAAAATCTGTGCTGCGGTGACCATACTGTTTAGACTGTCGTTACTTCCCCGATTTTCTCCTTCTCCCTGCTGGTGCTGGCCACACTTCCAACCCGCTGAACTGGCCTCCAGAGTCTACGTTGAAAAATCCAACAATGCACTTGCAGGCGCATTTAGTCCTCGGGCTGTTCTTTGCTGCGGTTTCACAAGCAACACACAAGTCACATAGTGCAAAAAGCCTTACTACTTCTGAGTTCAAGTCTGCGTTCCGAGAATCTGGAATCGTCCCCGAAATACTTCCGGCGACACTCGACCCATCCGTCTCCTTTTATGTTTCACATCGAAACATCGACGGAAAGACCGAACAGATATTACCAGGGACGAAACTGAAAGCTCAGGGTATGTAAAGTACCAGAACATTAATCCTAGCGTAACATGCACGGGGCTAATAAAAGATAGAAGCCGTATTTCCTTTCGAGTTCAGTGTCGAGAACTTACAAAACGCTAGCGGCGTCAGCACCACCACTCGATACCTTATTTATCTTGTGAGTGATCCCAGGGCCAACCTTCAGGGACGAAGAAAGCTTCCATTTGCATGGAACAGTTTTGACGATAGTTGGCAGCTCGACGCAGATGCTCCAAGCCGATCCGATCCAACAGCTCGCAACTTCCGCCATTATCTAGGCGGCAACTTCACCCTAACCGGTTCCGACTCGGCAGTGTTGCCTACGGCACAGGTACTAGCTAACAGGACACTTCCGTTTGACGATTTCATACAACCAAATCCTGGCAGCAACACGGGCGAGCACCGCTATATACTCGCGCTTTACGTACAGCCGCCGAGGTTTGAGAGGGCCGGATTCGAGAGTGCCGGTATGAGTCAAGTCCGGACAAACTGGAATGTCAGTTAGCTCGTTTGCAGTCCCTGAGCCCCTCCCGTATGACCGCAAGAATGAGGACTGTAGCTGACCTGTCCCAGTTGTCGCAATGGCGGACCGAATTAGGCCTTGGTCCGGCTATAGGGGCGACATACTTTACTATCGACACAAACCCGAATGCTCGGAGCACCGGAGCTAGGGTATCTCGTCATGATTTGAAAGGCTTGGTTTTCGGCCTGGTACCTTTGGCTTGTTTGAAGTTCCTCCTATAGACTAGGACTAGGGAGTTCACATGACGTTCCTCCTGGCGATAAATAAGGTACTTTCGACCAGCTTGACTCTCCACAAGCCAACTATTGAAAGAGAACAACTTTTGGCAATGATACAGCGCTTTTGACTTGAGCCCTATTAGCGATCGGATCTGGGCAACGAGATATCCATGGCTAAGTTAGACTACTTCATCTGTCTAGAGAGCAGGAGAGAGAAACTGGAAAGGAAGAGATCCTTACCCTGAGTGATCACAAGCAGATAGCCTATCGGTTTGGCGCTCTATTCTACTGTAAGAAATGCTAATCGCATTTTAGCGTAGTTCTGACTCTTGAATAGGGGATCGCGATATTATGGTTGCGGGCCTTTTTTCTCGACACCATGCATTTCACAAAGAGGCCCCCCCGCCCCGTTCCCAGGTAGCACAGTGCTTTGCCGTCCACATCCTGCAGAAGTGATGGACTTTTACAGATGGAGATTCTTCCACATACTGACGCTGGCAGGGGTTACATCTATCCCCACTCGTCAGATACATGTGTTCCTGAGAATTTCGATGTTAACATGTCCCGAGTCCTAGAGATAAGGTTGAGCTTGAGAGAAATTGCTCAGCGTGTAAGACCAGGCCCTACAGGAAAGCTCAATACCCCACGATTCTAGACATATTAGCTATCAATATATTACGCCGGTCCAAGAGCGCCTGCCTCTCCGTCTCGTCATCTGTCTGGTCAAGTTGGTTGTTCACCTGGCGGAGTAAACGAAGAGCGCGAGTCAATCCCCGCTGACGCCAAGTTCTCCTATTCTCCGCTGCCCGCTGCCTGTTTTCCTGCTGAACTCTCTCGACTTCCTTCCTTTGAGATTTGAATGCTTCTCGCAGACTAAACAATAGTGCGATAATGCCGATACAGGCGGAAACCATTTGATCCAGCTCCGTAATGCTGGTTGCGCTCTTTGGAATGAAGAATGGCAGGCGAGTCGCCCAGCTAAGGGAAGACATGAAGCTTGTCGAACCAAATGATCCAGTAGGGCACCCCATGGAGGCAAGAATGGCCATGAGACTGAGAGGAAGGTAGAGCAATGTAAGAGACCGCATTGCTTGCCCTTCTCGACTGTGTGTCTCGCCTGGCTGGAATGCCTCGACGGCATGCAATTGACTTTCTCCCGTTGCTACAGTATTCATGTCCACAACTTGACACCTAAGAGCTGTTCTCACATCGGCTTCGAGCTGGGAATCCGCAGACTCCAACTGGATTTGTTCCTCTGGGCTGCCAATTGCACGCATCCGCAGCCATAACATCATGATGCTGAAACCCAAAACCCAGACTAACAAAAATACCAGTATTGATATTATTACCTCGAAGAAGTTGAAGAGAAACGGCCGCGTTAGGTTGCTGCTGGATAGTCCAATCCCTCCTGTCTGAAAGAAAACCACTGTCTCCGTAGAGAAGGCTAGTAGGCCAACGACGACGACGGCAAGTGTGCGCTTTAGATGACCGTGGAACATAGAGATGAAACCCAACAGAACAGCGGCCGCCGAGAACGTTTCGCAGACGCTGAGGGCTGCCTCTGCAGCCGCTGCGTGCTGCATAATCTGTGAGTCTGAACTGGTGAAGAGCTGCAAGACCGACTCGTGCTCTGTGTCGCCAGAGAAAAACATCATGTATATGACATGTCCGGTCGCAACAACTGGGACCGCTAGAGCGAAGATAAGATCTGTGCTAATGCTGTCTTTTCGGCGATACTGCACATTCAAACACCAGGTGACGAAGACGGATGCCACTGTGCAGAGCCACGAGGTGATGTTTCCCGGGCCGTAAAAGGAGGCGACTAGGGAGAAGCGTTCGCCGGGCGAAGAAATGTCAGTCATAGTGCTGGCTGCGATCTGCTCTTGGGTTGAAATTTCGTTCATGGTCAGCCAACGCACCTTTGTTGCAAAAACAAGAAATTGAAGAAGCACACAACTAGCTCTTCCCTTGATTCAGGCGGCCCAATCAGAGACTTTTACTGACGCCACACAGCAGGCAGCACCGTGGATCAACTGTTGACGGCAGTTTGAGGAATTGACAGCGTATGTATCTCTACAGTCCTTCCCCATCATTTTCGGGCAACTTTTATCGTGGTACCACAATCCAGGACCCGCGAAGCACCATCCGGCTCATGTTAGCTCAGCCCGGCTCAGGGAAACCCAGCTTAAAACAACAAGGGATCACGAGTTTGGCTGACTATGGGAAATGGAGGGCATTAATCTGGCCCCTGTATTGAAAATCAGAGTGCCGAAGCGGCTGGAGCAAAAAAGTAACGCGAAAAGATTCTTGTCTGTGGGCAATGAATCAACATCATTCGTCCATCAACAACCTCATCTGGCAACAAGGAATTTTAATCCACCATCCTTTCCACGAATGCCACACCTCCCGGACATTGTAAGTATAGGAGGACATAGGGAGGCCAGAGCACGATGCTTAGCGTCGTTTCAAGCCCCTGCTCAGGCAACACTACACAGTTGCCAACATAGAGTACACTCTATGCCCGCGCTTAAGCATACAGCCAAGTCTCAGGCTCCCCCGCCCCGGGCGCTGGCCACCGTCACAAGGCCAGTATCGTAAGTCTGCACCTAGGCACGGGCGAGGGGCTCGCCATCCTTAATCTTGCGCTCGCCGTACTTCTGGATCCTAATGCCCTGGATCGCGATAAAGCCGGTTGTGTCCTGTGGCGTCCAGTCCATATCGATGGTGTCCATACTGCTCTCGTCCTCAGAATAGAGGTTAGATGTTTCACTGGAGCGGCCAACAATATAGGCGCAGCCCTTGTAAGCGACAAGGTTAACCTTTCCATCGACCTGGCGCTGCGAGAACTTGATGGCGTGCTCGACGAACTCACGCTCAGGCGTGAAGTACATGCCTAGTTTACGGGTTAGAGTGTTGGGATTTGGCAGATAGCGCGGATAAAGAACTCACCGTTGTAGATAGCGGTTGACCAGTCGTGCGAGAGACGGTCGCGAATAGCGCGGACCTTAGAGTCCATAACCAGGCCTTCCAGGTCCAGATGAGCCTGGCGGAGAATAGTGAGGCCAGGTGTATCTATAGACGAGGTTAAGAAATATTCAATTCATTCTTTACATCAAATAACATACCGTAACAGCCCCTGCTCTTTAGGCCTAAAAGTTGTTAGTAAAGAACATAACTGATAACAGTAGATGCCTGAAGCGTAGACTCACCAATGAACCTCGACTCAACAATATCGACACGTCCAATGCCTAGTATCATGTCAGTATAAACCCAACCTCAAGCGATTCGGATGACAGTCTCACCATTAGCCCGGCCGATCTCATTTGCCTCCTTGAAAATCTCCAGGGAGCCAGTAACAACCTTGCCCTCGACCTCAAGCTTTACAGGAACACCCTCAGAAAAGTAAACAGTAAATGGTGTAGGCTTATCAGGAGCTGTCATTGGATCTTCAGAGAGATGTTAGCATAGTCTATACGAAATGCATAGACCGAAATGCCTCACCAACTGTACGCTTCCACATGTCCTTCGGAGGCTCTTTCTCGACTTGCTCAAGAATCTAATGATTTCAGCGTTAGTGCAAGAGAAAGAACAATAGGTGTATATAAGGCGACCTACACCAGCCTCGTAGCTGCAGTGGATAATGTTGTCATCCATCGACCAGGGGGCCTTGGGGGTTGCGCTGACAGGAATACCCTGCTCCTTGGCGAATGCAAGGAGATCCGCACGCCCCCTATAAGATTGTCAACTCGAGTATGCAATAGCATAAGTGGAGGAATGACTTACGCGAATCGGTTATAGAACTCGGGCACACGCCAGGGGGCTAGAACCTTCATGGTCGGGTCGCAGGCCTTCCATGCCAGCTCGAAGCGGACTTGACTGGGAGGAGAAGTAAGTACGGAGTCAGAAGCAAACTAGAAATATCTCCAGACATACTCATTCTAAATTAATTAGCTATGGAACATCAAAAGATAGGGTTCGATAACTTACACCCTTGCCAGTACCTTGACCAAAGACACTGGTGTTAGCAGCTTCACAACACGGCGACTGTAAGAGAACTCAACCAAGAGGCTACTGACATCCGTGGCTCAGGATCGTGCAGTTATTCTCCTTAGCAACCTTAACCATCGCCCTGGCAATGACTGGGCGGGCGAGACTTGTTCCGAGAAGGTCTTAGGGCGTTAGCGGTGTCGTTAAAGGAGCGTCCAAGGCGACTATCTTACATCGGTCCTCATAGATGGCGTTGCCTATAGGTTCGGCGTCAGTAGAGTCACGGCACTCAATCTAGTAGCAAATTGGGGGACGCACATTGAATCGCGGGCCACACCAATTCGTCGATCAGCTCCTGTTGGACATCTTGGATGATCATCCGCTCCGCGCCGAGCTTAAGCGCTTTAGACTTGACAGCATCGAAGTCTTCCTCCTGACCGCAGTCCGCTAAGAAACAAACAACCTCGTAGCCTTGAAGGACGAGATACCGAAGTATAGTACTCGTGTCGAGTCCTGTGGATACCTATAAGCATGCCTATGACGTTGTCTCTCGAGCTCTCAACTCACCGCCGGAGTAGGCGCTGCATTATGTCAATTATCAGGGGCCAGATCACACAAGTGGTGAATCAACTTACAGGCAAACGCGTCCTTGAGCCATGGTATATTCGTCGAGGTCCTGGATTAAGAAAATAAAAGAGGGCAAGATGTGAAAGGTGGTCGTGAGAGAGGAAGACCCAGGTGTTTCTGAGTCACACACCGCCAGCGAAGAAGTGTGTCGAGGTTTTTCGGATTTCTAGCTCCGAAGACGGCCAAGTCAAAGTTTTGGTGGGGGCTCCGCTTTCTGATAAGGTTTGCGTCTTATCGAGGGCTAGTCTACGCCGCTGGAATTGGCCACTAGTAGTGGAACGATGGTGGCTCTCCATGACGTAAGTGGGTCGCTAGGTAAGGTCGCCCCCAGGAAATTATTGTGGGCTACTTCCTTTTCCCACCCTAGGGGTGGTTTCACCCTTGGCTGGTACAGAGCACAACGCCATGCACCTGAGCCGTCTTTGCCCTTGTTTACTTCATGGCGAGCGTTTCTGCTGTGCCTGTATTAGACCTCTATCCAATTACTGCGGTAACTCAGCCTACGAAATCGTTTATCATTTCCCCGCTCTGCGAAAGCAGCGCCGACCCCCTCCCCAAACCTTGTACTCACCAAACTGCGCCCCATCCACTGACTCACGATGTCTATGTCACGATTCTCGAGATATGGTACTACGTGCGGGCTCAATTACTCGCCGACAGGATACCATTAGAGTGCCTGGAAGCATTTGGCCTTGTGCAGCTTGCGCGAATTTGTCGAAGCCAGTCTCCGACGTTTTGGGCAAACATCTATCTCACATGGACCTTCCTCCATAGCGATACGACCCGGCTCGAGATGGCTACGAAGCGTGCCAGGACGACCCAAAAGTGACAGCAAGCATGTTCCAAAAGTCTTCCCCACTCAGCAATAGCGAGAACAATGAGGGTTGCGTAGCTGATGAGTCTGCTCTTACTGCAGCAACTAGTTATGTCTAGGTAAATCAGAAAAGCTATTTGCATGGCCTTCAGAGGATGTGCGATATAAAGCCTTGTCCTCCACCTTCTCCGGAGTTCTTGGCCCTGAGCTCAAAGCGTCCACGCTGCCAGAAGAGCAATTGGAAATTATGCTTGCAAGGGTTGGGGCCAACTCAACTCGCATAACATCGAACATCAACTCTACGAATCTTGATAAGCATCATGAGAAGCCACCACCAGGACATCTTGAACCGAGAGCAAGAAGATGCAAATGACAACTACTTTTTGAATATACTATTCATTGGGCCATTGAACTCGGAGTAGAAGATCGAGAATGTGAAAGTTTTGTGTTACCGCTTTGGCTGGGTTCTTGAGTACATGAGGACTGGAACACTTTCCCCAGAGACGGTCTTAGCCCAGGACATCATGCGAGAAGCTCTTGAAGAGTCCGTTTTGGCAAGGACACAACACCCTTATAACTACCATGTGGGTGTTTCAGCGTCCACATATCTGCACCCAGACCTTGACACGGAATGGGTCCAGAAACTTTTCAGCTCTCATAGCGACAGCGGTAAACTCGACGCTAGACTGAAACGTGATCTGCCTTCTTGCAGCTTTTGCGCTTTCTGCGACCGCTATAGCATACTGATACCCCAGTGTTCTCTGTCAATAGTTATCTTCTGAAGAGCACAGCTGGTGGAGCAAAAAACTAACGCGAAAAGATTTTGTCTGTGAGTGAAGTATTAACATCATTCATCCATCAATAACCTCATCTGGCCCGGGAAAAAAAAAGGGTTCTAATCCTTTTCACCACCCTTGCCACGAATGCCACACCTCTCAGACAATATAAGTATAGGAGGACAATATGAGGGAATAGAAAATTTCGCTAAAAGAACTGAGTGTAATTCAGCGAACGGGGCGTAAAGGACCTCCTCCATTCTCAAGATCATCATCTTGGTCAACAGAGCACAATTTCCCAAAGAAGAGTACTCCACGATTGGTTTGCGGCGTGCTAGCAGGCGGGGCTTCGGCCTCCCTACTGTTTGCCATCCTTTCTAGCTCCGCTAACCTGGTTTCTCCTCTTTTCAACCGCTCCACGATCACCCCTTTCTTGAGCTTCGTTGTCTGCTCTATCGCGGACCTGTGTAGCTTCTTGCTCGGCTTGTTGAACGCAAGCCATAAGTCGTAAATGCCGAGATGGACGACAGATCGTGTACTCGCGATCATGTAGAGATACCAGATTGAGGCGCGGATCCAGTCTCCAAATGCAAACAAGAATGTGAGGAACATTATACCAACGGAGATTGGGACTGTCCGGCCATTGTCAGTGCTGTTACCGCTCAGTGTTGGATTGGTAACTTACACATCAGTTTGAACTCGTCCTTTATAGGCCAGCTGTTGTCGGAGCCGAACTCGGTGGCGTTCATACCGAACACACTCGACATGAACGACAGTGGTAGGAAGACGATTGTAACCACCGTCAAGACCATAAGGCTTCGCGCTTGTTTGATGCTTTCCTCGGATTGCCGGACCGAATGCCACGCTTGCACCACGCTGGCTTGCTGCTGTTTCAGGTCCAAGAGATCCTTAACCTTTGTGGCTGTTTAGTTCGTTGCTTAGAAATCACGACGCAGAGGTAATACTCACACTTGCAGCTGTTGTCCTAGCACTCTTCTCGAGTTCTTCCAGTTGCTCGATGCGATCCCCAACACTTTCGTATAGCTCATCCGCATTGATACTGAACCACTCATACGCTAGCCTCTTTTTATCGTCGGGGTCTTGGGAGGTACCAGCTGTCGTGGTGGTATGGGATTTAAAATGCTCCGGTGACATTGACCTTGCACGACGATCTCCATACTCATTACAGCCATATTGGCCGTTGGGATCCAGGATGTGCTTAGCGTGCTTGATGAAACTCTTGAGGATGTCCCTGTGCGTCTTGTTGATGTGCAGCATGATTCCGAGTTCCTCAATGATATCCTTAATCTCGCGCTCAAGCTGTCCTTCAGGATAGATATTAAGAAGACTGGTCTCGATTCCGTCTCCGTGCTCGCCGGAGCGATAAACGGTTCCTGCCCGTTGAGTCCAATGCCAGAGTTTCTCAAAGGCGCGAGTCTGCTTGTGCATCTGTGTACTGTTAGTACATGTACCGTTGTCGGTACGTTCGGTACAATTATCCGCTGGAGACACTTACAACATTGCCTATAGCCGATGAGAAAGCATCAATCACCTGGGGCTGGCGGTCTCCGGTTTTCGTCCTGTCAAAGAAAGTAATCGAGCACTCATCCAGTATGATCAAGGCCAGATCAAAGACAGATCGCAACTGGTGCTGGCCTGTGCGGATTCTCGTTCGAATTGCTTTATGTACGCCAGAAGAATCGTGCTTGTTAACGCCGTAACGTTTCGGGAAGAAGGTGATTATCGTCTTGGCGTCGAGAATCCACATCCAGAGCTGATCAACCATGACGACCCTGGACACCTTTCGAATGTTCGCCTTGCATTCAGTACATTCTCCATAGATATGATACTCTTCGTGTTTAGGCCACTTGCATTCCTTAGCTGCATATTCGTGGAAAGTCCCCGGAACAGCTGTCGTGCTGCGATAGACCACTTGGTCACGGTCTCGAGTCCGGGTATTGTCCAGAGTCCAGTAGAAAGCCTGGTCAAGGGTCCGTCGAGGGTGCAAGCAGATTGGTTTATCGAAGTTGACGAGGTACTTCTGCAAAAGCTTCTTGTCCCTGTAACTCGACATCCCTTCATACAGTCTTGCAGCATCTAACAGATACTGGCCTAGCTTAGCTTCCTCGGCGAGCTTTAGACGGCCAGTCTTCTCGTCCATCTCAAGTTGGTTGTCGTCTTTTTTCTTTGCATTGTTCTGTCTTCGAATCACGGCAGCAGCGGTAGGGAACGACCAGATCCGTCCTCTCCTCTGAGTTTGGTCACTGCTTGTTAACCTCGGTTCCGCACGGCCAGCTTGGCTAATCATATTGACGAAGCCTTTTAAAAAAGCATGCCAGGTCCATTTTTCTGATGGCCTTTCCGTTTGAGGAGTAGGAGGTGGTTTCTTGTCCTTGTCCTTGTCCTTGAACCACTTCCACCTCTGTTGACGCTCTTGTTTCAGACACTCCTCGCCGTTGCGTTTTTTATCCATTCGACTAGCAACGACTTGTTCCATTTCGTCAGAGAATCTCTCACGCTGCCTCGTTGTCTCCCAATGTAAGTAAGGCATCTATATGCATGTCAACTATCAAAACCTTGACATTGGTGGTCTCGAACATACAAACAGGACTATGTTCTGCGGCTGGCCACACCCGCTGCGGTCTGCCCCGAATCAGTTACAGTGTCTTGAAGCATGAATGGAAGAATTTACCGTAAGAAATAGCCTCACACAGAGGTGTCATATACCTTGCATGGGCAGGGGCTTCTGTCCCCCCGTGGAATTGGCCACGCCAGTAAGAAGGCCTCAATATCTGATATGTGTTATTGCGCTCCTGATTCCGGAAGCCTCGTTGCATAGCATCGAAATCTGGAACAGTTTCACCGAAATATTGTGCGATCGCTTCCTGGTGGGTGTTGGTATCTATGCAGCTTCAGATGGGTAATACGAGGTGGAAACATACCTCAGCCCACTGGTAAAGTCAGTATCGAGAATTCGTTAGGACGGGGTAGTATATTTAGAAGGATGCTTACTGCCATATTATTAGCCGGGAAGTGAAAGTAGCGTATTCGGCCCTCGCTTTGCGGCCGATCTTTGTATAGCAGGAACTCCGTCTTGTTTTCTCCGCCGCTGAATAGATGTTTTACTGTCGACTTCTGGTCTGGAAAGGTTCCCCATATATGTCGGTGTTTACGATTGGATTTCACAGGCTCCTCCGCTTTCTCCAATACCTCATCTCCCTTGAACTGTATAATCGGCACGCTTGCGTCCTTCTCCGGGTCATACTTGGTCATACCCTTCTCTGGGGACGGGGGATAAAGCTCCTCAACCGTCTTCAGTCGCTTGCCCAGGAATTCGCGGCGCCATGACCGTACGTCGCCGATCTTTTTTTGGAACTCGTTGCTATTTTTCCACTTGTTCCTACTCTCCTCTACCTTCTCGATGAGATGTTTTTCTTTTTCATCGTCTTTTAAGGTCAATCGGAGAAACTGGATGCGGTCAAGTTCATACTCGCAATCATCCTTCCATTTCTGCAGCTTTTTGTCCACTTCACCCTTAGCGGCCTTCTTTCTGTCTTCTGTGGTCTCGTCCGGATGACTGCTTTCCCGCAGGGCTATGATTCGACGGGTCTCGATCTGCCACAGGGCGCTATTGGGATTGAAAAAGTCCTTGCGCTCGCAGAACTCGATGCAACTCAAGTAGTGGTCCAGGTGCTCTTTAATAATGTCATCATGAGGTTCCGAACTGAGACATGATTTGCGCGGAGGGATTATGTAGTGGTCACAAGCGTCTGGACTGAGACACGTGGGACATGACTTTGGCGACGGGTTGATGCACTCGTCGCAGACATCTCGGTAGAGTCCATATATACGCTGAAATTTCGCTATCGACTCATCGGGGTGTGCAGCTGTGGCTGTAGACCTACGGCCGCAATGGCGGCACCTTTTCGGGATCTGATGTGCATCTCTGACCATAATGAGAGTAAGGATATGCGCTTGATGGTATAACAAAGTTCGCGAAGCCGAAAACTTGATCTGGGCCGAAAGAGATGGAGGGCAACTGCACCAACAAGACCGTTCCCTCCTCGGTGTCTTCCTTGCGTTATTATAGCGCCCAGCCTACTGCGGCTGGAGAGCCTGGTCATGTACATAATGAGCGGGCGGGGAAGGACGCCACAACAATGCAATGAGATGTGCCACAAGGTCGAATGGGCATTCGATATCAGACTCTGCATACGACTAGGCATGTATGTCGAGAGAAGCTGAACAATTTGGCACAGCCCAGCCAATCAAAAGCTTATCCCCGTCACACAGCGTCATGCAGTTCTGTTCCTCTGCATGTCGGCAGCAAGGGGACAATAACCCGCGCGCCCCAAGTGGTTCGTTCCGACGAGGCTCTGGGGATGGATGGTGGGTTCCGCGAAATAGATTTAGACGTAGAGGAAAATGTGAGATGAGGGGTAGCCGCCCGGGCAATTGCCAGGTTGACAATGCGAACACCACCGCATGGGCCGTTCCAATGGACCCAAGGAGCGTTTCCGAGGTATCTCAATCTGCACTTGTCTATTACGTGACACGAGTTGTGATTATTTGTCATCTCAATTCGTGAAGATGTACCTAGCCTCAGTTCTTACGAACAATGCATTGACCGATCGAACACAACCCTTGGTATTGTTCCATGTTCCTGCATTGGTAGCTTTAGCCTTTAATATTGCTGTGATTTAGCAAAAGATATACTTCCAAGCAAACCAGGAATCCATAACAGAAGATCAATACAGATAATTTTCATCGCGCAACGCTGTTGAAGCTCGTCTCTTCCAATGCAGTACCATCACCCAGCACAACCTTCTCCGCCGCAACCATAACAAACAGAATCCGGCACGGACCAGCCGCCCGGTTAGTCCAAGTATGGTTCGTGCCCGCCTGAATGATGAACTCCCCGGCCCTCACAACCTTCTCCTCCCCGCCGTCCAGGCCCAGCACAATCTCGCCGGAGAGTACAACCGCATAATCGATGCTCTGGGTGCGGTGCATCGGCGCGGCGTGCCCAGTGCCGCCCGGTATGTCGCTGACGGCCACTATCACACCGCCTGGCGGACAACGTGGCAGAACTATTTCGGAGGTGTCTGGTTGCTTGCTGAGGTCGACGGGGACAGCGTTCCTGATGTCTAGAACTGTAAACGCCGAACCCTGCGGGCCGAAGGGAGAGTGCGGGTTTAAGGTAGAGTCCGACGCGAAGACGGACGCCCCTGAGGCCGTATGAGTTGTACGTACGAGGCGGGGTTGGGGCAGCATGCTTGAGGATGAGCCACTGGCCACAGTAGAACTAGAAGATGAAGTTGGATTTGTGTTGAACACGTTGAAGATGAGGCCAGGCTTGAGAATGCCTATAGCAGACGAATGAGACAGTAGCGGATCCCAGTCTGTCTTTGAAGTCGACGAGGAGGTTGATCTGCTTGGGTTGTTGTCTTTGGAGCCGGACATTGGTACTGAGGAGAAGACGAGGGCTTTTATAAGCGGCGGCAGAGGACGTCGATCTCGGAACTGTGATGTCGTCTTGCATGACATTATGCATGTCGCGGTTCGGCATCTGTCGACTTTATAATGCCTTCGCCTTTAGCTACTGAAAGTAGTTCGCTCGTAGATACCATTGTCGTGGGTCGACAGGGATGTTCGCCAACACTTCCGAAAGGGGAAGATTTCGAGGACGCGATTGGCTCCGCAACACCTCGCATTGCAGGGATCATCGACTTTGATCTCTCACCCCCTGGTCGCAGGAAGCAGATCGCCGCATATACAAAGTCCGAGTCTTTCCTTATACGACCAGGGTCTCCGAGTAGAGAAGTGATATCGGGCGTTCCATTGGACACAGCCGTCCAATAATTCTAGGCAAAACCTTATAGCTTCCATCGAATCATTAGACGACGAGTGGTCGCCAGCCCTACGAGAGCCACGTCCGATGATGAAGGATTCACCCATGGCTGAAAGCGCCCACTGCGATATCATCATTCAGGAGAGCCTCCCAGAAGCGCGGGTCAAATTGGCTTGGAGAGGGTGTGTCCAACTCAAGCATATTCGCATCAGGAAGCTCGCCGACCTCGCCAGTGGTAGTGGCAGTGACCTTTCGAGGCTGATGTTCCTCCACAGGCACCAGCTTTGAGATATACCACGAACGGATCCATCGGACCTTGTCGCTGCTGACCAACATGGTGGGCCGGCCTCCCTCGACACACTTGCGCTTCCTCCTCCACTCCTCTGCCACAGAATGTTGATCCGCCTGCCGGAAGTGCGCGCTTAAGCGCTCAATGATGCGGCTTAGATCGAGGTATTTCCGAGCGAGCTGAACATCCCAGTCTGATTCGCTAAGGAATAACAACCTGTTCACAGTCAGGATTGAGAAGGACAGGTGAGATGTACCGGAAAAGGGAAGGTAAGGTAAATCTGCCGCAGGAATCGCCAAGTAGGCATCGAAGAACATCCTGCAGGCTTCCAGGCAACACCAGAGAGCTTCGCTTCGGCGTGCTCCGTCCGTCACATCCTTTGAACCCAGAGATGGTCTCGTGTATATGACTGGCTCGTATAACCGCATAAGCACCCCTGAGTATATGACTGGGAGTAAATCTGCAGAAGGCGACCATTAGTCTGCTCATCCCGTGCTTGAGTTTGTTCGCTGAGAATTCGTATAACAATGTCGCGGTAATACTCACAGTGGTTCTGCATTTCTGGCGGCAAACTCGTTTGGAGGTCTTCTAGCTCTTTGCGAATAGAGCCCATGATCATAAACAGCGCAGCATGAAAATCCGACCGGCCAGAAGCATCAAAGTCGGGGTGTGGAAATGCATTGTACGTTTTGATAACGAGTCGTTGCATGGCAATCTGAACCACCACGAACTTATCCGACTCGTACTCCTGTGCATTTTCGAGGATAGTACAGGCCTTGTTCAAATAGTTTGTATGAGGAAAGTGATCCATGCGACGATACAGAGCCGTCATCCTTGTAAGATGATCTCTCGTTAGAACTGCTTAGCCTACCTTAGTATAGTGGAACCACTCACATGGAGCTTATATAGAAGCAGCCGAGCAGGGCTCTAATCTCCTCCAACGTATGAGGAGCGCGTCTTCGGTCCACACCTCTTGCTTTGGCAGCTTCTTCTATGAGATTACCAGGCATGAATCCGGCATTCCTCGGCGGTCTATTCAGTTCGAGGTCCATGACCAAGGCAATGGCTAGCTGCATCAGATTTGTCACCTGACTAGAGTAGAAGTGGTAATCGCCCCTAGAAACAGTCAGTAAGTATAAGCGGCCGACTTTCTGGCATATCTGAGCGGCTAAGACTCACCAAGCAACATGGAGAAGAATGGCCTGCAATAGCTCAAGGCTCATTTCCCGTTTGATAACCATGTGTTCGGCGATATACTCACGGAACCAAGTGGCAGCTTTCTTTTGTGTCTCAGCATTTTGAGGTGCTACCACAGTCATGATGGTCCTGAACAGGAATGGTTTCTTATGCAAAAGGTCGTCTGCAGATGTCATTTGCGGCACCGGCACAAATGGGAACAGCGGAGAATAAGATTCTTTGTAAATTCGTAGAACACCCTCAGCTTCAATCAGTGAGAGTTGCCAACCAGGAAACATATCGATCCGTTTAGCTGGAGGAGGATGGAGTGTCGAAGGATCTCTTAGAGGGTAGAGATCCGTCGCAGTAGGCGGCAAATGTGAATCTGCTAAACGTGGCGGCGGTACAAGCCCAATGGTAATTCCAGGGGCCTGTCCAAGTGAGATAGGGCTTGTGAGCACTGGGTCATTGTCTAAAGGTACTTGTGGAAGGTGTCGACCAGCACTAAGTAGCGTTACCAGGTCGTCTATTTTTTCTTCGAGTTGAACAGTACGACTATAGCTGAAGTTAGAAACACCGACGAACAGCTGAAGTACGCCAGGGGGTACTGGTGAGCGAACAGGATCTCTGGCAAATCGATTGGTCCATAATGTGAATAGTCCAGTTGTAAGACATGTAGTTGAGATCGACAGGGTACAGCACGGTTCAATCATTCAGCGCGAGAGATCGTGCCCTCAATAATGAGTCAGGGGTAAGAACATAGAAAGTACTTACAGGTATGACCCGCGCGGTTTTCTCCTGTCTCCTGCTCCAGGCAATTCGCAGGCGTGCTTCAAGCGGCCACATCTTACGTTGGCATAAGTCAATAACCCGACCAAAGACATGTAGGGTCGGAGAGTACAGACCGTTCACAGCTCTTCTCGCCCGGCTCAGTACCGGCAGGCCAGATGCATTTGGTTTTGGATTTGTTGCAGTAAACGCAGGCGCGAGGACGTTCTTTGCGGACGCGAGTCTCCCTTGAAGTCTCGGACATGTCGTAATCGGGCAGCCCTTGGTGGGCCGCAGCACCGGAGGGTTAGGTTAGTGGCACGAATTGAACCTTCTGCAAGCACTCGCCATCAATTCCTTAGCGGCCGATACAGATTGGGTGAAGACTGATGCAGCACGGTCCGACGAAAGGCCGAGTTCAGTTGTTTGCGCGACTGCTGGGAGATTGGAGGTGTAAGAACCTGGAAGTCTAGGGAGGAGGTGGAGTTAAGAGCCGGAGATACGGCGTACCCACATCAGACCTACAAAACGAGACCAACAGTTGAGACATGGTTCTTTCCACTAAGTACCTTGCACATAGCAGGACTGCCCCTTCCAAGGCAGCAGCAGAACGGATATCTAACTCAGGCCCAGCATCATCGACAAGAGGCCTTGACACGCTGACATGTTCTGCCCAGATGCCGTTACTTTCGAAGGTCAATTTGAGGACCGAAAATGGTTACCATCCTCAAGAATGATCGATGAGACCCTATGAGCTAAACTGTTTCAGCCGGCCTTTCTCAGCTGCTCTATCCCCGTCTTCGTCTCCGTGTGCTCGGTGCTCAAATGTCGGTGCTTGATGAACACACTCGCAACCATGGCGACAGCCGCCAACCCCGTATACAAAATGAACAGATTCCTCATGCTCCATGCGAAACCCTCAACAATCACGCGACGTTGCGCAGCATCCTGAATCGACTGAGTGATACCCACATTTGCCGCTGCCTGGCTTCCGGACAGGGCTTCAAGAACGGTTCCGTTCAAGCCCGCGGCAACAAAGGTCGACTGCCGAGCATCCATGCTATTTTGGAAAACCACACCGCCCACCACGACAGAAAGAGCCATTGAAATGCTGCGAATGAACCCGAGGCACGCCGTAGCAGCCGAGGTATCAGCCTGGTTAACGGTGTTCTGGATGGCCACCATAGGCCCTTGAAAGAGAAGTGCAGGGCCCAGAGCGCCAATGATTTCTAGCCCAACAACCATAGCGACGGAGGTATCGGGTCCGAAGGTTAAGTATAGCCCTGTGCCCAAGGTCATGAGGGTTACACCAGCCCATATTGGCTCCGTGTAACGCCCTGTGCGATTGATCATAATGCCATTTAAGATCTCCACGGCTGCTTGCATTCCAATGAGTGGCAACAGAAGAAGACCGGATCGGAGAGGCGAGGCTCGCAGTACGCTTTGAAAATACAGCGGTAGGTAGTATTCGATGCCAATAAGGACCATGCTGTGCGAGGCGCTGACAAGCAAAATCGCATTATTCGCCGTATCCTTGAAAATTGCTAGCGGTATGAGGGGGTATTTGGCGAGGCGTTGCTCGCCGAAGAGAAAGAAGCCAAATATAAGCGCCCCGAAGACGATCAAGCAGATGACTTTCGGACTATTCCAAGGAGCTAGCACACCGCCGAAGTCGAGTCCGAAGAGGAGCAAGAGGGTTGCCGCCAGGATAGCGAATATACCGATCCAATCCATGGCCCTGACCCCTTCTCCCAGCTTCGTGCGCGGGTTGTGTACGTCGAGGAAGAGTAGCAGTAGCAGGAACGTGAGGCCACAGATAGGCACGTTGATCCAGAAGCACCACCGCCAACTCCGGAACTCGGTGAGGGCTCCCCCGAGGAGCGGTCCAACAGACCCGCCCACGGCCCATACGAAACCTATGTAGCCGAGATATAACGATCGCTGCCGTACACTGAAGAGATCCGAGATGACGATGATCACCAATTGCATCGAGCCGCCGCTGGCGACGCCTTGCAGCGCTCTTCCGGCAATGAGCATTGCCATATTGGTGCTGAGCGCTGCGACTATACTACCAACTGCGAATAAAACGACTGCTACCAGCAGCAATGGCTTGCGGCCCCAGATATCGCTGCATTTCGCCCAGGTTGGTCCGGTAGCGGCGATGGCGAGCAGATACGCACCGCCAATCCAAACATATCCTGAAGCTGAGTGTAGATCAGAAGTGATTGTAGGGACTGCTATTGACACGATGGTTTGGTCGAGTGTGGCTACGAAGAGCGTGAGCTGGTAGGTATTGTTAGTAGGTGTTACGTTGCACGGTCCACAACACTAGACTAGACGAGGATCCAGGGAGGATAGACTACCTACATAAAGTGCAGATAAGATGGCGTACAGACGCAGCTTCGTGCGTACTTTAGGGATTTCTGTTATATTCAGCGTTTCGGCGGGAATGTCATTGAGAGGAATGTCGGCGGCGCGGTGTGGCGTCGAGACCTCAGCAAGAGAAGGTTCGATCGCCGTGATATCCATGGCGAACTCGGTATAGCTTTAGAGGTAAGTGTTTTATAAACGAATAGAGAGCAAAATTAGTGAGACATTCATGAGTTTGCTAGGTGATAATTCCTGAAATCGAGAAATCAATAGTATTGTAGCGGGTAGCGGCCGATGATAAATAGGGGTCGGTCCGCATCGAGATATTTCCAAGCAGTCTCGAGTGGGGTAGTGTCGCTGCTTACCCCAGACCCCTCTGGCCGGTGACTCACTCTTAATCGTGGAAGCGATTGGGTTGCCTGACTCAACTAGCTGTCGCATATGCAGGGGCGGATAGAATTAGAAGGGAACAGCGTATACGTAGCTTGGGGTTGTTTTTGACCCGACTAAAACATATACAAAATCATACAGATGGTTGTGCATCCTTGCGTCCAGGAGCATCCTATACTGTCATTGATTATCCATCAGGATCTAGTTGAGCTCACACTCTATGAAACTCTCCATGCCGTTGGTTTGTGACCAGATCTTACAGATCTTCAGCCCAACGCTCTCGATTAATCGCCTCCAGTCCTCCTCCGACCTCTCCTTGCTTCCTGTCAAGGCAAAGATCGTCAGGTCAAGGGCGGTCACACGCCAAGAGGCACCGGTACTCAAGATGACATGCTCGTTGATCAGCAGCTTGCTGTACCCGGGCTTCATTGCCTGGATGATTTGGGTAAGAATTTCGCGACACTTGTCGTCAGACCAGTCGTGAAGGACGCTGTGCATGTAGTATGCCCTAGCCCCTAGAGGAAATTTGTCAGTGTTCCGTCAGTCCTTTTATGAACATCCGTTACTTCACTAACCCTTGACTGGCTGTTCCGTGAAGAAGTCGTAGCCCATAGTTTCTATCTTTGGGGGCAGCTCCCTGGCACCCTCTATCACGCCTGGCAGGTCCTGCAGCACCAGTCGTCCAGGCACGTCCGGGTGCTTGCGGTTGAACTCGACAATATCATGCCCAGTACTTCCACCTACATCAACCAGGAACGTAGCCTTGGGGTCATGATCTGCCCCGCTGACCAGTAGCTCCTGGATAGGATAGAAGTCTTGATCCATCCATCTCGTTTGTCCGTGTCGCGAGCCGGCCATATGGTGGGCGAACTCCTCCGCCATGCCCGGCTTCGTGTATAGGTACTCAAAAAAGCTCAAATCGGTGTTATTGGCCTTTTGAAATATGCTGGTGGGTGGATCCGGGGTCTGGTTTCCGATCAAGCTGACCACATATGACGGCAGTTGCCTGTAAGTTGGGAACACAATATCGAGGCTGTATGCCATCAGTGCCACGCCGATGGCTGGTATACACCAACCTGAGGTACTCACTTTTCACCATATCCACCATAGATCTCGGGGATTGTCATCGACAGGCTGAACCGATTGGGTTTGTACTCGCCGGGCGCAGTTTCAATGACATGACCCATGGCCGCAATGTGCCGCAATATCCTGACTGCCGACCATGAATTTCCAGAACGTCGGACTAAGGTGGAAGACTCACTCAGCAAACTCGCGTCAATTTCAACGGCGGACGCGAGATCGGCAACCTTCTTTGGGCTCCCGCCGTCTCTGGCAAGGTGCTCGAAGACCCCTAGCTTGACACCAGTTGCCAGCGCAGCTATGGTAGTCCCCTGGGAGAAATTGTTAGCCAAATATGCTCAGAAAATCAGGCATAGGCTGCTCATTTGAACTCACACTAGCCCAGAGATGCCTGAGCATGACTTCTTGCGGAGTCTCGAGGGCTTGAACAAGAGCTTGAGCTTGACCTAGCAGCTCAAGGCGCTTATCACGGCTGCCGTTTGCAACATCTTCACTCAAAGAGTTGATGCGCCGTACCAGTTCTGGAACGCTATCCAAATCATTTGGAGTTAGGATGAAGGAAATGTCAAGCTTGTTTTCACGACCCTCTTGCGAAGCCATGGCGGTCATAATCTTGGGTTAATTAGCAAATTCCGTTTAGATGTGCCTGTCGTTGAGCCCCTTATGAGGGAGATTCGAAGGTACTGTACCTACGGAAAGTGTAAAAATCCACGCCATGATGTGCCTCCTTTATTATACCTCATGTAGCTAAGGTAGCGATATGCAAGAGATATGCATGACATGGCGGCTCCTGCTCACAAGCACTGTTGCTCAGTGGTACCGGATTTGCCCCGCTGAAGTGGCATCCCATAAGGTCATGCAGACGGCCTTCCAGAAGAGTGTTAGACGGAGCATCAATATGCCAACGTGCCAACGTGCTTTCACAGCTGCAGGATGCCAATATTTAGGAAGAGAAGCGTCGCATTGCAGACCCGAACGACTGCTGTAAATATTAGGCCACTGAGGGTTCACTCGGAAACCTTACACCCAGTTTTGCCCCATGATTAGACCAGGAATTTTTCAAGCTTTCGTCAGAAGCCGGTAAAGAAGGATACCGTGTAATAGGTACCATTTTGAGCATCGCTATCCCAGACCTGTGGTGTACCTAAAGTAAGGTACGGAGGTGGACTTCAAAAGTCCTGCGCAGCCCCATTTTACAATCCTACCTTTACAAGGATGTTGAACGCCACCAAATTCATATATCGGGACGCATTCTTATAGAGAATCTTGCCATTCTTCTGCTGGTTGAGGCTT
>SMOB01000155.1:0-136303 GCA_007388105.1 Coniochaeta prunicola | reverse complement strand
GGGGACTGGAGTCCAGACCTGTCCTCTACCGATCTACACACACACACACACACACACACGTTACAACCAGCAGTCACCCCAATTCAACTCGCCACAATTGTGTAACCTCGCCATGGCACAGCCTCTTCCCTTCACCCAGGTGAAGATATCGTCCTCCTTCTGGGACTCCCACATCAAGTTGTCGCGGAAGGAGAGTCTACCCATCATTCTGAGCAAACTCAAGTCATACGGCACCTGGGACGCAATGCGCATGAAGTGGAAGAAGGGCGACCCAGGTGTCACTCCCGACATCTTATGGGACAGCGATGTCGGAAAGTACATTGAAGCTGCGTCATACGCGCTGTTCCACGAAAATGATCCAGAGACGGAAGCTGCAGTAAACGAAGGCATCGACATGATTGTCAATGCTCAACAGGAAGACGGCTACATTGGCATATATCACACCCTGGTCGAACCTGGCAAGCGCTGGTCGAGTCTAGCACACAACCTGGAGCTGTACGGAGGCGGCCATATCCTCGAAGCTGCCGTAACACGGCACATAGCTCTCGGCTGCCCCAAGAACGACAAGTTCCTCGATTCCATGAAAAAGTACGTCGACCTCATCGTCGAGACCTTCGGACCGGGCGAGACCCAGCGCCACGACTACCCCGGACACCAAGAGATCGAGCTGGCGCTCATGCGGCTGTACGAGGTCACCGGAGACTGCAGGTGTGTTTCCCTGGCGCAGTACTTCATCGAGGAGCGCGGACGCACCGACCCCCCTCGCGAGGGACACGCCTGGGACATTGCGGCGCGGGCGCGAGGCGACGACCCCGACACCTTCTTTCCCTACTACTGGCCGCGGCCTCGCTGCTACTGGCACATGCAGGCGCACGCGCCGATCCGCGAGCAGAAGGAGATCGTGGGCCATTCCGTCCAGGCCATGTACTGGCTCTCCTCGGTGGTGGACGTCGCCCTGGCCACGGGCGAGCAGTCGTACCTGGACACGGTCGAGACGCTGTGGAAGGACATGGTCGACGCCAAGATGTACGTGACGGGCGGTATAGGCAGCGTCCACATCTACGAGGGATTCGGTCCGCGATACTACTTGCCCAATGAGACGTCCTACGCCGAGACTTGCGCGGCTATCGGCATCCTGTTCCTTACGCAGCGCATGCTCAAGGTCAGAGCCGACGCGGGCGTCACCGACGTTATGGAGTTGGCGTTGTATAACGCCCTCCTGGCGGGTATCAGCCTCGACGGCAAGACCTTCAATTACGACAATCCGCTGGCTACTGTTGCTTGCTCGCACAAGCGTAGCGAGTGGTTCAAGGTGTTCTGCTGTCCTTCTAACATTTGCCGGTTTTTGAACTCTATGGGAGGCTATCTCTACGGCTTTGACCATGTACAGGATACGCTCAGATTCACGGTGCATAACTATATCGGAGGCGAAGTGAAAGTTGGGAAGAGCACATGGGTGGTAGAGACTGAGTGGCCCTGGCACGGAAGGACCTCACTTCGCGTCAAGGACACGTCCGAGCCTACCATCGTCAGGCTTCGGATTCCTGGGTGGGCTAGGTCATACAAGGTATGCTCTTCAACAGCGAGTATTAGCGTGTAGCATTAACCGACTACGGACTAACTTCATTTAGATTCTTGTGAACGGACAGGCAGTCAAGGTTGAAGTCGTGGATGGATACGCCAGTCTCCCCGCTCAGTCCTACACCCCAACCGACGTGATTGACTTCACCGCGGATATGACTGCAGAGCATCTGGTGCCTCACCCACTGGTACACCAGAACAGAGGATGTCTCGCGGTCCGTCGTGGTCCAATAGTCTACGCCCTGGAGAGTGTGGACCACCCGGACGTCTCTGACCTGCGGTTGGTGCGCATAGATGGCGCCGCTGCTCTGGAACCGGTCGACATGAAGATCCTTGACAAGCCGGTTGTCGGCATCCGAACGCGTGGTACAGTCATTGAAGTGCCGTCCCAGCAGAAAGCCAGCTTCGACCAGGAGTATAAGGTCGCTAGGACGCATGGGGAAAGGCCAGTGGAGTTGACGTTTGTGCCGTACTTCGCTTGGGGTAACAGAGGGCCGAGCGACATGAGGGTTTGGATCCAGGAGACGTCAAGCCGTGGGTGATTGAGTTTCGCTAGAAAACCAAGTTCAGGTTAGTCTACACACTACGTTAGGGTGAAGCTAGCATTCCTTCGTTACCCGACGTCGCAATATCAGCTCTCCAAGTCTCCGGCTTTGGTCATAGCTGGGGTACTTTGTGGGGATTTGCTCCGGATGCTGGGGTCATCATTATTCCCGTATACTTACATACCGCACCACAAGTTCACCCCCGGCGCTAAGAGCCCGGTAGCCTGGAATCCTTCCCTCCCCGCGTCGTCCCCAGATCAGCTGGCGAGCTAACGACGGATGGTATGGCAAAGAATGGTCCGTACTAGAGCACATCAAAGCATTCTCATTGGGGCGCATAGCCCTCCTCGGGTTGATTAGCGGTGGGATTCCCGTTGCATTGCACTCGAAGCGCCCATGTCAGTTCCAGCTACCTGGCGCCATCTCTGGTGTCCGACTGTCTGGGACCGAAATCACAGACCCAGAAGCACGAAATCTGGAGAGACTGTAGGGTTATAAAGATGTCTGGAGGCGACTCTAAATTGGAAAAAGGATGATCGTCTGTGGGAACATATCCAAACTCACACATCTCCATTTCTTTCGAGACACACCATCAAGATGCATTTGGAGATCACGTCAGGTAGCTTCTGGTTCATGGTGTTGTGTGCCGGAGTGGCAGGTGTTTCCGGGTTGATGTTTGGGTATGACAGCGGTAAGTGAATCCAACCGTCTAGTCGTGACCAACTGGTCCTATACGCTCATAGGGTCGTCGATCGTTGCTGATTTGTGCTCGTCAGGTATCATCACCGACACCATTGCTCAGACCTTGTTCCTCGACTACTTCAAGAATCCAAGCGCCTCCTTGATAGGATGTGTCGTCGCCATGCTGCAGGCCGGTGCGGCAGTGGGTGCCGGCATCGCTGCCCCTATGAATGACGTCTGGGGTCGGAAGAAGGCCATGATGGCGGGTGCTGCCTGTGGTGTGATCGGCGCTGCGCTTCAGGCTGGCGCGGTTCACACGGCTATGCTCATCGTCGGCCGACTGATCATTGGTCTCGGAGTCGGGATTCTGACTATGGTAAGCACCGTACAGGTCTATGCCTCTGGGAGAAGTGACATACTGACCACCCGCGCGTGTAGGTCGTCCCAATCTACCAGGCTGAGATTGCTCCGCCCAAGGCCAGAGCCTTCATCATGAGTATAGAGTCCATCATGACCGCATTCGGTTATGTCATTGCCAACTGGGTCGGATACGGCTCCTCTTTCGCCCACACCTCGTTCCAGTGGCGATTCCCACTCTCGATTCAAGTCATCTTCGCTCTAATCATTCTCTTGGCTGCCCCTTTCCTGCCAGGTACGTGAACCTAGACTCACGGAATATCCCAGCAAGTAGCATCATATTAACGAAGCTTACAGAGTCGCCTCGATGGCTGATCGAGCGAGGCGAGTATAACCACGCCTACGAACTCGTCAAAAAGCTACACTTCACTGGCAAGAACGAGGAGTTCGTGCGGAACGAATTTCACGAAATGCGCGACCAGATCCTCATTGAAAAGGAGAACACCGTCCGGTCATACAAGGAAGCTTTCGCCAAGCCGGCTTGGCGGAAACGCATCTTCTTGGCTTGTGGCATCTGGGTCGGTGTTTCGTTGACTGGTATCACCAGCGTCAACTTCTACCGTACGTGATACCAGACCTGCCACATCATGGTGAACCAACTCACGACTAACAGAGCATATCTCTCACAGTGAACACCTTCATCAAGAACCTCGGCTTTAGCACCAGCCAAAGCCTTCTTCTGACTGGTGGGTTGTCTCCTCCTACAAGGACCCTTACGGCTTGCTGACTTGGCGCGCCTAGGGATCTACGGCTTTGCCGGACCCATCTCCTGCTTCTTTGCCATGATTGTCCTCGATAGGCTGCCCCGTACTAAGATGTTGTGGGGAGGAAATTTCGGTCTTGCAATTGTTCTTGCCTGTCTTACAGGACTGACCGGCGGCTTCCCAATGGACGGCGACAACGCCAACGGCGCGGCGCAGCGCGGCGGAATCGCCATGCTGTTCATATACTCCATCGTCTATTCTGCTACATACGGGTAAGACATCCTTCTCTACATTCACTGATGGTTTTTCTTTGCTAACCGGATTGTGTAACAAGACCCATCTCCTGGATCTACCCCGTCGAGATCTTCCCAATGCAGATCCGCTCCATCGGCTTCTCCATCTCGTCGGTGGTCAACTACGCGACCATGGTGCTCTTCAGCCAGGTGTCCCCCATTGGGCTGGCCAACATCGGGTGGAAGTACTATATCTTCTTCATCTGCAGCAACCTCGCCTGTGCGGCCGTGGTACTGCTGTTCTACCCGGAGACGCAGGGCAAGTCGCTCGAGCAGATGGACGAGCTGTTCGGCGACCAGATGGTGCCGCACGCTCTGGACGACCCGGCCGGCGCGGAGAAGATGCACGGCAACGGCAGCCTCCATGAGGTCGAAGGCGCTGTCTTGGCTTCCTCGTTGGGAGTGGCGGCAGAGGAATTCAGGCAGAAGGAGAGGCAATGAGAACGAGTTTATGTTACGGTACTATTTGTAGAAGATCCCGGTCGCCAGGTAGCTTGGCCGGTCTTGATCAAAACTTGTTGTCGCGTTCAATATGTGCTGGCAACGGCCTCTGGCAGGTTACACTGCATAATTACCCAATTCTCCTTATTAATGTCCTGAATTGGGCATTGCAATCAACTGTCATGACTGCTGACCATGGTTTCGGACTTTTTATGCTAACTTCTTCCACGAATCACTCCGCAAACGCCAGCATGAAGCCTGCTATGTCCTTCAAAAACTTCGATGCATCCTCGGGCCTGAAGTAACCATCATTAAAGCAGAATGAAAGAGTCGTAGAACCTTTGAAACTTTCCATACGGATCAAACTGTGACGCGCTTAGTATTAGTTACTATTCACCAAAGAGACACCAAGAGGTACTCACAGACTATCGTTATACAAGTCCAGGAGAAACGAACAGGCCTCGACCGTCATCAGCCTGTTACCAAAAGAGCCCATAACCGCTGCGGGCACGTAGCGATCCACAATGCCGTCACTGACAAATATCGGAATTGACGACTCCCTATAGGATGGCGGTTGCGAACCGAGGAAGGAGGAGAGGAAATTGTCCTTCGAGACACCCATAGCCAGTAGGAACGGCTTGGAGACCCAGTAGTCGTACGACTGCTTCACGTGCTTTGCCAGCCCCTCAAGAGCAGTCCTCACAGCCGGCTTATCGCTCTCGTCCACTGTCCACTGCCCCAGTCTCGGGAACTCGACAACCGCGCCCGCCTGGCAGGCCCCGTATTGCGGAAATGCATGCTCGTCCTGCAGGAAATTGGCGACGGAAAGCTCGTCTTCGAGGTAATACCGCCCGTTGACGGGCAGTGCCGTTATGAGATTTGTCGTCGTGTCGTCGGGGGGCAAGGGACGCGTCTTGAGGAGGGCGAGCACCGTGGCCGCGTGTCCAAGGTGGGAAATGGTGTACTGCGGTCCGATCCGGGTCTTGACTGCGCTGATTATGGCTTCGCTCTGCTCTTTGCTGAAGTGGTACCATTCCGTGCGTGGGCGTCCCTTGCCGTTCGTGATGGGCAACCCCCAGCTTGACTGTCACGTATCAGGCCTATCAGCTCGCAATATGCGGAAGCAGCAAGAGTATACTTACGCCACTTCTCATCAACGCTCCAATGAACTCATCCCTCGCCTTCTTGAACTCACCATCACCCGCCAAAGCCTCAACATCAACCTTACACGCATCCAAAATAGGCTTGCTCAGCTCCGACTCCTCCAGGCCACCCCACTTAGCCTTAAGCGACGAAAGCACACGATCCCGGTCATACTCGACCATCCGCCCCAGATGCACCAACAACTCTCCCACCATCATCCTGGCACTGATCCCGTCCCAGAAGATATGATTAAAATGCGCCAGTATCTCGACCCTCTTCCCCTCCCCGAGCGGCGTCTCCTCGTCAGCAACATCAGCAACGAGATACAACGTCACACTCTTCGCCGGCTCCGGCACCTCCCTCCGCCCCCTCTCCGCCTCCAACTCGGCCCTCAGCTCCAACCCGCTCATCACCCCCGTCCGCGTGACAATCATCGCCCGCACCCGCGCCAGACGCTCTCCCGCGCTCCTCGGCGGCGAGTACGTGATCCACGGCGGCGTGGTACCCGTCCCGTCCTCGGGCCAGACGGGCTCGCACATGATCTCCGCGTGCGGGATGTGCGCCAGCGCGACGGCGAGCCTGTCCGCCAGGCCGGAGAGGGACAGCGAAGTGATGGGGTTGGCCGGCGGGAGGGTCGCGGACGGGCCTGTGACGCACGCGCTGCTGTCGAGGCGCAGCGTGGTGTTGAGGTAGAAGTCGTACTGGCCTTTTGCGTTCTCGTCCCGGATGCCGACCCAGGCTTCGGTGCCGTTTGCGAGGCGCCGGCGCGTGCCCGGGGATGTGGATGTGGGTGAGGGTTCCCATCTGTAGGCTGCTGGGTTTAGTTCTGGCGGGGCGGGGAGGGACATTGTGAATGTGGTTATTGGCTTGTGGCAGATTTTATGGTGCGGTTGCTTCGTTGAGGATGTATTGTGAGAAGGATATCTTGGGTCTGAACGCTGGTGAAGAGACGAAGAAGATTCTAGTTGATCAATTAAGCGACAATGTAGGGCTAGCTAGTGCACTGTGCAGCTGATTTGCTACCACGCAACTTTTGGGCCAATGGAAGGTACTAGCTATTGACGCCCAGTATACCTTACCTTAGAGTGTTTTACTGCGGATATAATATTCCGTAAACACTGCGCTGTTCACTTGTTATCCCGGTGCCGTATACCTACGCTCATCAGAATTAATACCGTATCAGCATGCAGATGAGAACAATAGTTATAAAGGCCGTCTCCTAATTCAAGACTCTAATAAAGCTTGTAAAAATGAGTGAAACACGCATCACCTCGCTCATGTCTCCTTGGTATCGTCCCGCTAACTCCCCTACGTGCAGGATCTCTTACACAGTGCATCCCCTTCAACGCCATCACAATGCATCCTCTCTCCTAGTACACCTATCCACACACCCACTGGCAATATACGCCATCAAGCCTTGCTTTCGACCTTGTCCTCCGGCGAAAACTTCAAACTGACACTGTTCACACAGTGCCGCTCGTCCGTCGGCGTGGGGAAGCCCTCCCCCTTGAAGACGTGACCCAGGTGGCCGCCGCAGTTGGCGCACACGATCTCGGTCCGCGACATGCCCATGCTGCGATCCTCGATGCGCTTCACGGCGCCGGGGATGCTGTCGAAGTAGGCCGGCCAGCCGCACCCGGACTTGAACTTGGTGTCGGCCTTGTACAGCGGCGCGTCGCAGGCCGCGCACGTGTACACGCCCTTGTCCGGGTAGTGCTTGTCGTAGGCGCCCGAGCCGGGGGCCTCGGTGCCTTTTTGGCGGAGGATGCGGAATTGTTCTAGGAGAAAGGTCGGGTGTCAGTAAAGAGTTTGCGAAAAGGGAGGGAAGGAAGAAAAATGCGATTCTTGAGTGTGTGAGAAGGAGGTGGCCACATACGTGGACTAAGGACTGCGCGCCATTCTTCGTTGTTTTTCTCGACTGGGAATGACATTTTCTCGCTGCTGTTGCTGGATGAACTAAAGAGGCTGCTGAGTATCGGGATTGACGGCATCGACCTCAGCGTTGAGATGCGAGGTGAGACTTGGAATGCTCGGGTTCGTGAAAAGGTTGCGATTGACGAGAAAGTGTACAGAGTGCGGATCACTGATGAAAATGGATGAAAGCGCATGAGAAATGTGCGTGTGTCTGTCGGATCTACAACAGACAGATGTGTTTCTTATATAAGTTGTCGATGAAGCTATAGTGACAAATACCCGAGGGCTGAGTGAGGTTTGGAATCAATTGAAGCGTGAAAGACACCCCACTAAATCGTTGCGTCACAGATCGATTTGATGGTTAAAGCCGCTGGGCTCGTGCCACCCACAGCGCTATGATAACGCCACTGATACTGATGACAAGCGGGGCTTAGAATTACAGGTAGGTACGTACCGTGTCCGGAGAAGAAACCGAGGCCCTGTACCGACTACCTAATACATAAGGTAATGAGCTTTTCATAATATCAAATATCGACAGCAACTGCCTGGCCATATGGACGTTCGCTTAAGTTTTGATCTGGAAGATTCTAGGGTTATGATATGCAGCAGTTAGACTTGGGAATCAAGCGTCTCTTACGGACAGTGCCGCTATGAACCAGGTGGGAGGCCCTTGGTCATGGCTGTTACAACCCACAACCACTGTAAGGTGTACATATTTACACGAAAAGCAGGTACGTTTCGAGAACTGGAGGGCAACGTACGGACTATGCCTGGAGTAGACGAGTGGCATATCTCAAGGTTGAACACCTAAGTCTAAAGCTTAGACGATTGGAGGTGCCGTGGCTTCGAAAAGGCGGGGATGCAATTAGGTGGTACACTGTGGTGTAAGGCTCAGACTTAGTCAGCTTCGCGAAAGCCAGATGTGGCTGCATTGACCTCATCTCGATGTGGTCCCTATTTCAAGTGCCCGCCTAATTCCAAACTGACCGAGTCTCAAACCACAAAGACGCCAGATCTTCCCACTCACGACCTGCACCATCAGTGATCTACGGGCCTCGACTATTCTAGCTACTTTAGAAAACACACCTGCGGCGCTCTTTGAGACCTTCTAAGCATGTCGAGAAGGCCTCCCAACCCAGCGGCCGAACGGGCTGCCCAAAACCAGCAGACCATCAAGTCTCTCCTGAAATTAGAGTGCAACAAGGTCTGCGCTGACTGCAAGCGCAACAAACGTGAGTATAACTAATCCCTAAGAGGATGTCTGGAAGATCCCCCTGCTGACAATGACGACCGCAGATCCACGATGGGCGAGCTGGAACCTGGGCGTGTTCATCTGCATCCGCTGTTCGGGCATCCACCGAGGCATGGGCACACACATTAGTAGAGTCAAATCCGTCGACTTGGACTCGTGGACAGATGAACAACTGCAGAGCATCCTGAGCTGGGGTAACGCGCGCGCCAACAAATACTGGGAGGCGAAGCTGGCGCCGGGCCACGTGCCTTCGGAGGCCAAGATCGAAAACTTTATCCGGACGAAATATGAGCTGAAGAGATGGGTAATGGATGGTCCAATGCCGGATCCCGCTACTCTGGACGTGGATGGCGACGACGATGTGCCTTTGAGCGTGGTGAAAGAGAAGCAGAGCCTCGACCGAAGAGAGACTGCCCGGAAAGCGTCGATTGGCCAGACCGCTGCCCCTCGTGCCGTTGCTCCTCCTCCAGTGGCCGACCTCATTGGCGGTGACATGCCACCACGAGCAACTTCAGCTGGACCGAGCGCAGGCAAAGTTCCGCCCAAAGCTGCAGCAGCACCTCCGAAGACGACGAGCACCAAAGACTCCTTACTTGGACTGGACTTCCTCGGCACAGAGACCGCTGCACCGCCGCGGCCTGCGAGCACTACCGGTGCTTCCGGTGCTGGCGGGCAGTCCCGGCCCGACCTGAAACAGTCCATCCTTTCTCTTTACGCTACGGCTCCCCGACCACAGCCTCCTCAACAACAGCCTTCTCATATCTCCTCCCCTTCGTTTGGTGGCATGCAGTCGCCCGGTCTCGGACATCAGCCTCAAGGATCCGTCGGAGGGCTCAACGACGCCTTCAGCAGCTTGAGTTTTGGCGCGCCGGCACCCACAACAAGCCCACCCAAGAGCCCGCAAAACGATGCATTCGCCAGCCTCGGCGGGTTCACAAGCAGCCGGCCAGCCGCGCAGACCAACACCTCGGCTTTCTCCAGTTTGAGTGGCGGTGGTTTCTTCGACCCCAAGCCTACCCCTTCCGCGCCCTCACACCAGCCGAAGCCATCTAACAGTGGCCTCGGCGGATTCGGAGCCTTCAGCACTCCAGTTGTTCCAGCAGCTGCCCCAAAACCGGCCTCCAAGCCGTCCTCCTCGGCTATCGATGACCTATTCGACTTTTCCACCCCCGCTTCGCCACCTCCCGCAACCCAGACAAGCACGCTCGCGCCGCAGTCGTCCACCGCCAGTTCAGTGTTCAACCTAACCCCCGCGCAACCCAAGCCTCAGCCCACCCCAGCAGCGGTCCCCGCCGCCCTCCCCGGCAACCTCTCCGGCGCAGACGTATGGGGCGGTAACGCCTGGGCCACGCCCGACGCGGCCCCTAAGAAGAGTCCCGAGGTCCCCAAGCCTGCGACGACAGCAGCGACAGGCAACGACTTCGGCTGGGGCAGTTTTGCCAGCCAGAGCATCGTACCCGGTGCTTCGGGCGGCTTTGCGCCGGCGCCGAAGGTGGCTGCGGACGAGGAATTCGGTGGATGGGCCAGTAGCACGGGGCCTCCTGCGGCTGGGGGGCCGAAGCCGTCTGGGTTTGGCAATGATGACTTGTTCTCGAACGTTTGGGAGTAGAGGCATGGCGAGGGTTAGTTGACGCCTGAGATGGGCGTCCAAGCATGTTGAAACTTTTTAAATTGAAGGGCATCAGGGGTCTTGTATGTCTGTCTGATACCTAGAAAACCTAGACCAAGCGAGTTTCCAAGATGACAATATTTGTACATGGTTGTGTAGACGCCGACAAAACGAAAAGAAACCCAACGCCAATGCTATGCCCACCGCGAGTGTCCCAGGCCACAAGTTCCCATGCGTGCTGAATTGCACGACGTCACGCTCGACTCTGTTATCCCAGCCCGAATAATGTCCCTACTAGCTAGCCAAAGAAACCACACTGTCCTGCATTGACACTCCATTCCTCAGACCGTGCACGGCCTAAAAACATATAGCCATACTTGTCCCCGCCGATCCGAGAGCATCAACATCTATCCCGTTCAGAAGAACAGCCTCCAGATATAATACAGCACCAGCACCACGCCAATGAGTATGCCCGACAGTTTCAATATAGCGACCTTGTTCCCCGAAGCAGCCATGCGTCCCAGCCGGCCGGCGGAGCCCTTGAGAGATGTGGACATGGAGGAGAAGGTGTCGGACTGTTGCGCCACATAGTTAGCATCAATATGGACTATTGCCGTCCCTGACAGGGGCTTCTAGTCGTACCGTAGAGTCAATGACGCCGTGTTCGCGCGCATCGTCAAAGATGTCTATCGTCACGCCGCGCAGGGCCGAGACTTTGGAGGCTAGCTCGTCTAGGCGGGCATTGTTCTGGCGCTCGCGCTCGTAGGCTTCAGACATTTTTGGTGCTGCTGTCAGTGCAGCGCAGCGTGTCGGCTTTTCGGGTTATCAGGTGACGGTGATGTGTGAGATGCAGAGTCCCGGTATGGTAAGTCTTTTGTTTGTATTGGAGCTAGCCGCTTGTTGTCGTCGTCGTCGTCGTTTGTGGTGAAGCCATGGAATAGGAGAATGCGACGACGAAACAGAATGACGATGATCCGGGGCGCCACGCTGGTCTTATCTCCGATACGGCCACTTCACAAGCCACGGGTACGTACCACTGCGTATACTTCCACAAAGTCATTGTGGGGTTCCTTTAGGATCCACAGAAATTTCTGGGGATTGGGCGGCACCTTGTCCGATGACATCGCCGTACTTGTCCCCTGTACTTTGGTACTTTTTCAAAGGTCAACACTCAGCCATATCCGACGCGCGGCTACTTCTTGTCAATCCTAATATTTCACTTTACGAGGCATCTAATCGTATACTATATGAGAATGGTATTTTTTATAATTTTTTAAAGAATCATATTAACGTCTACTGCTTCCTTTCGGCTCATCTTGGCCGAAGATACTAGCATATTCACCCCGCCAAGCCAGCTCGTACGTGTGCTAAGGCAGCAACAGCAAGCTGAAGTCTGCTAGACCCCCTCATACGCTTTCCTTGGCTCAACCCCACATAATCGTCTCCTCTGGATGTGCTGATTCAACTACAACCCGAAGATCTCGCTCTTTCTCGCAAAACTTAACATTATTCCTACCCTCGCTGTCTGGACCCTGAAAACTCCCTTTCGAGTGGTCTGTTCGCCTACACTTCGCAACCATGGGTATCAACAACCCTCTTCCGTCGTCTATGGCGTGTAAGTCTCGCATCTCCCGGCTCTTCCGCAGCACCACGACGGCATCCAGGCGCATAGCCTCGCGCTTGAAACAAGACACCGTGAAGAAACCAGACTAACCCAGACAGCGGAATGCAAAAAGTGCGGCAAGATCCTCGCCTCCTTCGTCGACCCTAGACAAGCCTTCAGCCCCGAGAAGGTCATCCCGCCCTCCGTCCTCGCCAACGCCAAGGGCCTCGCCATCCTAACCGTCATCAAGGCCGGCTTCCTCGGCTCCGCCCGCTTCGGCTCCGGCCTCGTCATCGCCCGCCTCCCCGACGGCAGCTGGAGCGCCCCGACCGCCATCGCCACCGGCGGCGCCGGCTTCGGCGGCCAGATAGGCTTCGAGCTGACCGACTTCGTCTTCATCCTCAACGACGCCAGCGCCGTCAAGACCTTCAGCCAGGCCGGCTCGCTGACGCTAGGCGGAAACGTCTCCATCGCCGCCGGCCCCGTCGGCCGCAACGCCGAGGCCGCCGGCGCCGCCTCCCTCCGGAGCGTGGCCGGCATCTTCAGCTACTCCAAGACCAAAGGCCTCTTCGCCGGCGTCTCGCTCGAGGGCTCCGCCATCGTCGAGCGCAAGGACGCCAACACCAAGCTCTACGGCCGCCCCATCTCCGCGCGCGAGCTCCTGACGGGCGCCGAGCGGCCCCCTCCCGCCGCCGCCCCGCTGCTCGCCATCCTCAACTCCCGCGCCTTCAACGGCCTCCCCCCCTCCGCCGCCGCCGACACGGGCATGTACAACGACATACCCGTCTACGACGACGGCCGCGACGAGGTCGTGTGGGGCAACAACCGGACCGGCAGCGCCTACGGCGAGGGCCAGCGGCGCGACTTTGGCGGCGACGACCGGGCCCACGACGAGTACGGCCGCCCCCGGCGCGCCAACACCTGGCAGGACGACCAGTACGACGCCCCCATCAGCCGGTTCGGGAGCAACTCGCGGTCCAACACGTTCGCGTCGAATAACAGGGGATACGACAACGGCGACAGGCGGGAACCCGTCAGCCCGCCGGGCTACGGCGGCCAGAAGGCCGGTCCCGGCCGGCCGACAGCGCCGAAGCCCAACCTCGGCGCCAAGGCCGCCATGCTGAAGAAGAACGAGGCCGTGGCGCTGTTCAACTTTGACGGCGACCAGCCGGGCGATCTGGCGTTCAGGAAGGGGGATGTCATCACTGTGCTGAAGAAGACGGATAGTGACAATGATTGGTGGTGAGTAGACCTCTCCAGTAATAGAGGAATATGGAGTTGTGTGGGAATTGGAATGCTGACGATCTCTTGCGTGTGACAGGACTGGACAGATTGGGACGAGGCATGGGATCTTTCCCAGCAACTACGTCAAGATGAAGGAATGAGTAAGCAATTTGCGAAGGAGGAGTGAAGCTGGAGGACAAGTTGACGAGAAGTTACCCCGTGTTGGGCAGACTCTCCTGACGCAGGAGCGGGAGTTGGGCCCTTATTTATGGGCCGAGGAGAGTTGGATAAAGAGCTCCGGTTCTACGACGACAATTCAACGGATCAGTATGTGGTGAAAACAGTGTTGGGTCCGCGGGACATGCAGCATACTGTGGGTTTCTGTTCGGAGTTGGAGGGGAATCTTCGTTTCTCGAACTTGACGTCTTGGGGAGGAAATATCCAAGCTTGGATCATGGGTTCAGTTTCTTGCCGGGGGCAGGGCTTTGTATATGGGTCCTCTTCTTCTTTTGTTTTTGCAGGTTTCTTGAATCTCGAAAGCATAGCCTGCTAGGTAGAATACTAACAGAATCTAAGGTATTATACAATTTAAATACTTTCATTAAACGCCTTGACTGGACCTTTCGACGTCCCGTATCAGTGATCCCTGAAGGAACGACTGTAAGGCCGGGATGAGGTCGAGACTCATAAGGTAACATAAAAGTCCACGTTATGGAGGTCCTATCATAACCAAATTTGCTGAAAACTTGATAGCGGCTAGCAAAAGACCGCCAATCTCACTGACGCTAACGCTATTATCATTGTCATGCAGCGAGATTGCCACTTTCTCATACCTCCATCACGATAAGTTTCACTATACAAATAGTGATATTCTTGAAGCCACCCGAAGCTAGAGTGGCACTGAAATACCGGTGACTCTGATATGCTCCAGCCACATGCTCTCTACTGCGCCTCGGTCTCTCGTGTAGCCCGTACGCGTGATCACCGGAGATTCCCTGATGTTGTACTTCTTAACGTCGTTTGGAGACTCTTTGGCATCTTTTGGAGCAGATGGCTGCAATGGGCTCACTGATATATGCTGTATCAAGAAGGGACTCGGAGTTTCTTCAACCGGGAGAAGCGACTTTCGAGCGTTTGAGGTTATCGAATATCCCGTTGCCAGCTTTGTCGTGGCTGATATCCACCCATAGGTACCCTTTCAGAACCTCCCTCACGCTCAACCACGATGTCAGTCCCAGTTCTTCCATAGTTTCGAGCAGTCTCTCATCCAACCAAGGTCCATCTTCGGGGAGACCAAGAATGGTCATCTTCCCAAGAAATAGGGACCAAAGTCTCAATTTGAGATAATCCTTGCTGCCCGTACGGTCGGATGCGCGTAACGATGCGCCAAGGGCTGCTGCCAATGGTCTGTAGTGCAGCGGGTGTGAATGTGGGTGAAGCAACAATGTGGCTGAGAGTGCTAGCATGACTAGCCGTAGTGTCTCCTGCCCGTCATGACTGTTGTAGGCCAGGTGGCGGAGGCGGTATTGCACCGACATCAGCACCTCCTGGAACAGCACCGGAGAAATCTTGCGTTTCGTCTGGTGCGCGAGGTTTACTGACATGGTGAACTCGCGCAAGTCAAGCCAGACGTTCACCAGCCGGATATCGGGGGAATCGACTAGCGTATGTAATGGCGTGGTTGGGGTCTTCGGAGGGTCTGCAAGATATGGCTTCCACGTGAGGCTGTCAGCACAGAAGAGAAGCGGTTTATCACCCGTACGCATAGCTAGTGCGAGGTCAGCTCTAGTAGCAGTTAGCATGACGGTATGAATCCAGGGTGATCGGGACACAGACCTGCAACACTTGATTTGCAGCGAGCGCTTATGGGCAAGCGCTGTTAACCCTCCTCGAAGTCTGATCATGGTATGCAGCCCCCGCATGTGTGTTACGGCAGCATCAAGCTCATTGAAGGTATCCGATACGAAGGCCAGTTGGAGGACGTCGAAGATCATCGAGTCAGTGACCACTACGTCAACCTGCGCCAGCTTTGTGCGTAACCAACCGAGAGAGGTGGTGATATGAAATAGCCACTGCAGCTGCGAGTCCTTGCACGTTACAATGTCAAAGTACACGCGTGCAACCTCAAAGACAGACTGGGCGTACGACGCGTCGTGGGCCAGATCGCCATGCCAGTGTTGATGCTCGCTGGTCAGGTCGACGCAGTGCCCAGAGGGGAACATCTTCATGACCATATGGTGGACAACTAGACAGACGGATGAGCAGATGTTGCTTGTTGAGAGGGGAGGGGATGCTCGCACAATTATGAGCCACCTGCAGAGATCTAGGTTCTAAAGGATCCATAGCCAGCTCCTTATAGCGGACCGCGGAGTCATGCGGCGAGGGCCCCCCATTGGCGTCAAACCATGACCCCAGGACGCGCCGCCGGAGTGCCGGACGATTAGGCTTTTTGCCCTTGGTAACATAGCGACGAATCACTTTCCGGGACTTGACGTCGGGCTTGATGCTATCCAGTGTGGTGGCGACGAGAAAGGGATGTGGGGAAACTGGTGCCAAGCCTACCTCTACTTTCCTCTTTCGAGAGGCCATGCTTCATTGCTGCTCATATCAAGGGCATAACGGAAGAGAAAATGCATTTCAAATGATTAGAGAGATTCCATGGTTACAAGAAGTGTTCCAAGCTACGCAGCCCGGCATTTGCTAAACCCCGGAGATGGGTACCGAGTGGTGCCATGCAAGGCTCCGATAGAGGACTAGCGCCATGATTGCACGCTGCCAAGACTTGGGGTGCTTTCCTAATTCGGAAAGGTCCAAGATATGGTGATGAACTGTGGTACGTACTTGTCTTCTTCCACCGTCCCACGGCGAATATGACGAGGAGAATGGCTAGCATTTTGCCTTGAGCTAACAGATTGCCAAGCAATTTTGTACTATCCATTTCTGAGCCGCGAGATAGCTGTTGCTTTTGAAACGCCGGCCATCATGGTCGAAAGAACATATAAGAAGCGAACGGCTCCTTCTGGTCCCGTCATGGACAGCAACAGACAGCTAGACACACATCGACCATGTCTTCCAAGTCGATGGAACTGGGCCATGAGGCTCCTACTTCTCTGATATGGGCTATGGTCAAGTCCCAGTTGTTCACCAGACCCCAGCGAGCTCCAGCAGACACCGATCTCTCCGGACAAGTAGCCATCATCACCGGCGCCAACACGGGCATAGGCTACCATGCCGCCCGCCACCTTCTCTCCCTGAAGCTGTCACGCGTGATCCTCGCCGTCCGCAGCAGAGAGAAAGGCGAGTCCGCCGCCAGCCAGCTGCGAGCCGACTACCCCACGGCCGAAGTCGACGTGTGGGACCTGGAGATGACCTCATACACGTCCATCCAAGCTTTTTGCGTGCGCGCAGAGACCGAGTTGCCCCGGCTCGACATCACCATCCTCAACGCGGGCCTCATGCGCCACGAGTTCCACACCTGCGCGGCAACCGGCCACGAGGAGATCCTCCAGGTCAACTACCTGTCCACCTTCCTGCTCGCCATCCTCATGCTCCCCGTCTGCAAGAGTAAGGCGCCGCCCGGCAAGCCAGGTCGGCTGACGATCGTGAGCTCCGGTACCGCGCTGTTCGCCAGGCTGAGTAACCGCGACATGCGGCCCTTCCTGGCGTCCTTCGACGACCCCAAGATCTCCCCCTTCAGCCCTCCCGACAGGTACTTCGCATCCAAGATGCTGGGCCACCTGTTCTTCATTCGCATGCTGGAGTACCTGAACGCCGACGACGTTATCGTTAACCTGGTCGAGCCGGGATTGGTCAAGGGGACTGGCCTGCAGAGAGATGCGAAAGGTGTCGTGCGCTGGTTCTTCGGCCTCTGGAATAGCTTCTGGGGTCGGACAATGGAGGACGGAGCGTGGATGTATATCGACGCTGCGGTGGTGCAGGGGAAAGAGTCGCATGGATGCTTCATTATGGATTGGAGGATCTATCCGTAAGTGTGGCGCTATCTCCGCTGGCATAGGTAGCTCTGCTGACAGAACTTGGTTTTGATACAGATTCACGAGACTGGCATATCTTCCGGAGGGCAAGGCTGTCATGGACGTTCTGTGGGAGGAGACCTTGGCCGAGTTCGAATTCGCAGGGGCCCGACAAATACTGGAGTCGTTCAAGAAGAGGGAGCCTCACGGTCCAAAAGACTAGGATCTGGCTGTGACGCTCGACAGCGCGCCTCGAGTGACTGTATTTCTCGGAATTTTCCAATCTGCTTCACCATTTCAGGTACCTTAATGCTTAGTATACTCACATATAGACTCTCTACTCACCTTGATCCTTGCTTTATTTAGACTTTGAAGTTCAGGGCGCTCGTTTGTAAACGAGACTAATACACGTCCTTCCTCAGGCAGAGTAGCGCAACAGTGAACTGCTGTTCATAGATTAGTGAGGTGGCGTTTAACAGCTCAATCAATCAACTACAATGATTTCCGGCCAATTTTGCGAGAGAACGGTAAGCAAAAAAGGCTGGGAGGATATGACAAAAAAGAAGACTCTCCAATGAGTCGAACCCACAACCTCTCCCGTCGTGGGAAGCCGCCGTGGCTTCGATTGCCCAATGCCTCGTTGGAGGACTACATGAACGCTCTAGACCACTGAGTTATACCACTCCGTCAAGACTGTAGGTTGCAGGCACAGACCTAATTCTCCCTCGTATGGCTTCAGCACCGGAAGTTTTCTGCAATCGCAGTCGTCACCATGACCAGTACCGAAACACACTGTTTCAACAAACATACACGTTCAATTCACCTTGTACTGCCAAACCCACCACTCACGCGAACTTCAGCTTAGCAACCCGCCCTCCAGTCCCAGAAGCCCAGCAGACACCGGGCTGGGGACACTGCACACTATCGAACGACCCCTCGTCAAAGTTAGCCCACGTCTTGCCCCCATCAACCGTGACATCCGACCCGGTCGGTCCAACCGCGACAGCAACCCCACACAAGCCCGGCACCCACGCCGAGCCCGACCTGTAACCCCTAGGAAAGACACTCGCCGCCTGCCACGTCGCCCCTCCGTCCTGCGACCACGCCGCAGTATCAACCGAGACATTCGGCGCGGTATAGTCACCCCCAACCGCAATCCCGTGCCTCGCATCCCGGAACCGCACCGAGAACACCCCCGCCGCCGCCCCGCCCGCGACAGGCGTATCGCTCACCTCCCAGGTTCGCCCGCCGTCGGCGCTCCTGAAGACGCGCCCCGGATCCACGCCCCCGCTGGCCAGATACACGCGACCGCCCGTCCCGGCAGCGAGACACGTCCCGCTAGCTGCAAAGCCGAACTCGCCCTCCCTAGCGGGCGGCATGCCCGCCGGATCGACGAGGGTCCACGTCGCCCCCCCGTCGTCCGTCTCCACGAGGCGGAACTTGCCGTCTACTGGATCGCTGGCGGCGAGGCCGTGCCGCGGGGAGGTGAAGGCGATGCAGTCGTAGAAGGCGGCCGGGTCCGGGTTGGTGAAGGCCTGGGTCCAGGTCGCGGCGCCGTCCGTGGTGAGGAAGATGCGCGAGTCCGGCCCCTCGCCGATGGAGAGCAGGGCCACGTGGTCGGCGGTTAGGGCCTCGATGTCGCGGAAGTCGAGGTCGGCGTCCTCGGGGGCGAGGGCCGGGCCGACGGACGACCAGGTTGCCCCGCCGTCTGTGGTGCGCAGGACGGTGCCGTTTGTGCCGGAGACGTAGGCGATCTTGTCTGAGAGGGGTGAGAGGCCGCGGAACTGCTGGGTGCTGTTGGTTGGGAGGAGGTCCCAGGAGAGGGAGTCGATGTTGATGCGGGGTGTCAGAGGGAGGGTGGTGGCTGCGGTGATTGCTGCCGCGCCTAGGACGCCAGATGCAGCTGATGGAAATCGCATGGCTTGTGTAGTATCTTCCCACAGTGCCGTTGCAGAGTGTAGACTAGACCGTTTTCATGCTTTCGCAGCCACGGTGAGGTCTTGAGGCTGGGATTCAAATCATGATGGATGATCACGATGAAGATAGATTAACCGAATCCCTGCAAGATGCCCATAAGACCTTCCTCTTCGGTCACTAGCAAGCTCGACGCATAGCAGCATGCCCTCGGTCCTCGCTAATTGCATCGTCATCTTACCTACCTCTGATTAAATCAGAGCTGAGCTTGTCGACAACTGCGGAATGCGCAGACGATAGTGGAAACGGTGTATGGTACATCATTCTGGTGGTGATGTTGGAGGTTTGGTGGTGAAATATTCCTCAGTGCACGCCCGAGCATGAAATGATTGGGTGGGGTCTGCCCTGGCAAAGAAACAGCACACAACTGGGCCATCCCTACCGTGTTATATTCCCGAAACATGTACATCGTCCAAACATCATATATATGCCGCTTTTTCTGGCCTATCCGTGTCTCCTTTTCGAGTTGAAGTCTGGTGTTTTACGCTCTTCATGTTCAAACATCACATGCTTGCCTGTATCGTCAGATTAGACCTTCTCGTAAGGTGAACAACGTACTTGGTCACAAACCGAAGCTAAGTAACTGACCGTTTGGTACGAAGGCTCTGCCCTAATAGTGGGAACTTCACAACTGGGGAGAGAGGTCGGGAAAGGTTTAGAGAAATCACCCTAATCTCATTGAGACATGGAGTAACTCATTGAATACTGCTATTGCAACGAAGACTTGGCTGACACTTCACCGACACCTGAGTCACTCGGGATACAGTAGCAATTGTCAGAAGACACTCCGGTTGGTCCCCCATACGATTTTGTTCACCGAACAGTCCTGAACTGCAGTGTGAGATCAACGATAGTTTACCAGACTTTCACCTTTCCGTCATTGAGCAGGAACCTCATCCCATTTCAATAGATAACCCTGCATGAAATCTAATACGTGCCGCTATGAAGCTGTGACGGTAGCTAGGAGCCGGTATGAAAATGCTATACGGGTACAAGCACTACTAGTAAGTATATAGTCGAGTATCTACAACAGAAATCGGAAGCGATACACCTTATGCAGTTCGCAATCGGTGGATAGGCAGATTTACAGCCGGAACAAATATTAGTCGGTAGTACTCCTAGTAGTACTCCTGACTTCGTACTGGGAACTCATCTATACTGGAATACGAACAGCCTGGGACCACCTGCACCGCAACTTGGGAATGAGTCTTGTCGCTTAAGTTGAGCAAACATCTTATGAGCCCGCGAAGAAACCACATAATATGTCGAAATAGCCCTATGCTGACAACCGAGTCTCGACCTTCGAAGGAAGAAATCGACGTACTGGAAAGGTTGTGTACACTTAATGAACAGTAGACCTCACGATGTCGTGAAGATTGACTTTCCTAAAGTTGTTCACTCTCACCAGCAACACCTCTTCGCTCGATCAAACTTGTGGAGTATGGCATCAAGGATAATTGCTTGTCAGCTGCTTCGTCAATATTGTAATTCATTTAGTACCTGCTTCAACGTGTTATTGTCGAGGGTGTTGGTGAATTGGTCTTGGACTTCAACCACACTGGCACATGACCAGCCGCTGCTAAGGTGAAGGCAACCCGCGACTCCTATTGTCCAGAGCTATCAATAATAAACTCTGTTTCACACATTTACATACACTGTGATTCCCTGCAAGGTCTGAAAACCGCACAGAGGGTGTCAAGACCTGTAAATTTCTTGAGCTTGGACGAAATCCTCTGAAGCATCACTTACATGTCGTCACTTGTCTGCTTCCTTCATCATCCACACTAACCGAACATACTCACTCGCCTTGGCACTCACCCTCTCAACAACATCACCAAATCCATCCTCAAAATCATCCTGTCCACACATCATTTATCAATAACAATCTTCTCCTTTTTGGCCGAGACAATGCAGCCTCAAATCTCCAGTCAGACCCGCGTGAACGGCCCGAACTCGGCCGCGGAGCACCCAACGGTCGTCATGGCAGGCTCCCTTGTCAAAGGCAAAACCACACCAACAGCCACTAGAAGTAAGTCGCCATCCTCGACCACAAAGGAGTAAGTGCACGAGTCCGCTAACACCACCCTCAAAGAGTCGTCCCGGACGCACAAAGCCCAGAACAAAGGCCGCCCCAACAACGACAATCACAGGGTCAGGAAGCCCACCCGCCCTGACCAGCGCGCCACCGAAGTCAGGAGACTCAAGGCTGCCATGTCCGTGGTAAAGGGCAAGCACACCACCAGAACCGGGCAGCGGATCGACGTCAAGAGGAGCGAGAACGGGATGAAGCTCCGGATCTACACAGACAAAGCGAAGCTGGAACAGATCATGGCCGACAAGGCCGCCGCCGCGAGACTGGGCGCGCTAATGAGGGAGTTGTCCTTTGAGGAGAAGGACTTGAAGCCTGAGGTAGGGTGATGACCATGTCCCTTTTGAGCTGATGAGTGGGGCTAACCTGTATGCGAACCTAGTATATCTCGGAGTTGTTGAAGAAGATGGAAATCGACTTGGATTAGGAAGAAATGTGGAGAGAGGAGAGAAGTGGTTGGAGAGGATCTTAGAGCAGCAATGAGTAACATGAGCAACGAACTCTGCTATTCTTTTTGGCTTGGTCGGTACTGGAGACACCCCTGTGCATTGGGTTAGCTTTCTTTTTGGTAGTATGGCGTCGGGCATGGTCGGTCTGGAAGCGAGCGTTGTGATGCATGACAGCGAAGATACCCATTTGCTTAATGAATAGGAGTCTATTGCCACTAAATCCTTAAGATGTGTGAGGTGTTCTTGTGCCTCTGCTCCATTCGCAAGAGAGATCGTCACCAGAAGCCACTGAGCCAAAGACACAGGGATATCATCAAAAGTTGCCATTCATACAGACGGCACCAAGCTCGCCTACCGCTAACGTACAGTCACGTCCAGCTATTTGACTAACATACATGGACATTGCCCTCTTGTCATCAAGAGCAGTAGAGACGCCAGGGGTGGATCGTCATCCAGCCCACAAGGAAGTTATGCAACACCATTCCCAACAGTCGACTGGCTCGTCCCTGGCCGACCAGGAGTCCCAGGTCTCTCCCCGCTCGTGCCCGGCCTACTACTGCCCGCCCTCTTCAACCGACTCCCACCCTTGGTATTAAACAGACTCTTCACCTTCCTCAGCCTCGCCCACCGCTCCTTATCCTTCGCCGTCCGCGTAGCCTCATCTTCCGGCTCCTCCTCCTCCGGGATCCCAAGCCCAGGCGGCGGCGGCGTCGTTGCATCTCCCCCTCCCGCAGTCGTCGGCCGTCCAGGCGTCTCGGGCAGTGTCCTCTGGCTCGGGACAATAGAGCTTTTGCTCCTCCCGTGGCCACTCCTAGAAGGCGGCGGCTCCTCCATCTTACTCCGCAGAAAGGCGTCATTCTTCAGCACCGTGACCAAGATCTCCCACCCGGCCTTGACCTCCTCCCCCTTGGCTGGCGGTCTTGCACCCGCATTGCGCTGGACGCTGCCGTTCTTCCACGGACAGAAGAAGCGGTGCTCCCGCAAAGGGTCGAGGTGGTCCATCGCCGCGGGCACGAGGACGGCGTTGGTTTCTGGGTCCACTTGTTTGGACTTGAACATCCACAGCCCCAGGCGGCGGAGGCAGGTGTGACACGATGCGCTATTGGGGACGGGACCGATGCGCGGATTTGTGAGCCCTTGCCAGCCTAGAAGGGCGAGGGCTAGGGCTGGTTTATTTGGGTTGGTTGTGGGCGGTGCTGTACTTGGTGGCGGTGGGTTGGTGAAGAAGTCGGCGGGGAGGTAGGAGAGGACGGTGTCTAGGTTGAGGGTATCTGGGAGGCGGAGGTTGAATTCATAGGGGAGGAATTCTTTTCTTGCGCAGAGCTCATCGTACCGTTTCCGGAGCTCTTCGAGGGCGGTTTTCGGGTGAGCTAAGGGGAGGCGTAGGAGGGAGTCTACCGGTTGGTTAGTATTGCGAATAAGCCAAGGCATAGATGAGAAAGAGAGCATACCGTCACAGCCGTGCTTCCTCCATAGACAATCTTCCGAGTGTGACTCGACGATCAACTCGACATATTTCTGCACTAGCGCATCCTCAATCTCTGATGCGACCAGAACCGGAACCTCTTTGCCGTCAACCTCCTTCCTATTCAGCTTAACAACCAGCTCCTTATTACACAGTATGCACCGAACAAGCTCTTTGCCGTGGCACACCCAGCCTCTTTTGGCCCACTCAATCTCGTTGACCGGATCTGGTTTCGGCGTCCAGTCCGTAAGCTCCTGAAAGGTGGCCAGCCGCTTGATAAGCTGCTCTCGGTCGCCTGGACAGTATTTCGGCTGCGCATCTTTGGCCGGCGGCGGCACGGAGCCATTGGGTGTCCATTTACGCAAGGTGATGTTGGATATCGTTGTCGGTCCCTTTGTCGGGGGTGTCTTGTCCTTGTGCAGTGAGCCGTATCTTGAAGGTGTTGTGGATCGAGGTTCGATGGTGCGTCGCTTCTTGGTCAACAGTCCGAAGTCGTTCGCCATTATCGAGGACGGATCCAAACTTGTGTGGTCCTCGTTCGACGGCGCTTCTGTTTCGGAAGCTGTAGAAGAGGGTCGAGTACTGATGCCTTGAATCAGAGAGGCGAACTTCCTTTTGACGGTGGAATTCATGGTGTTATTGTTGCCGTGTCGATCAAGCCTCCAGGTAAAATGAGGCTACTTAACCGCCGGCACCCCAGTAATGGCGCAGGAGATATGGATTGGGGACCTCGCACTCGATCTGGATGTGCGACACGCGTCCTCTACAGCATTTCTGAGCCAGAGTGTCTTTGTCCACAGACTGTGTTGACAATGAGAGACGTTTACCCAATGCAGTCGACTTTGGCTTTCTACAGTTCCTCTAGCTTGGCGTCAACAATGAAGATCGGAGCAGAGCTGTACACCACGTTTGGCTTAGCGGCGTGTGGGGCAATTGCAATGGAGTGATGGAGTGGGTCAACCTTGATCTGTGCTGCGGTACGTACCTGCCGTTTCAATGACCAAGGAGATGCACAGCTCCTATCCCCTGTCCAGACTCCAAAGATTCGGCGGTGTCACTGCAAGATTCCACCATCTGATGAAATCTACTGGTTTAGCTGAGATGCGGCATTGCTCAGAATTCCCTGTCTCCAGTTAAGCATTACAGATTCATTATCCATTCAAATGTGTGTTACTCCCATGCAAGCAAATCTTCGTCTTTCGCCTTGGCAGCAAGTTCTTCCTGAGCCAGCTTGTCATCCCCCAACTCTCGCCTCCTCTCATCCAGCATGCGGCTTCTCTCCGCTCTCTTCCGGTCGACCAAATCATCATAATGGTCGGAATGTGCACGGCCATCGGCAGTCTCTTCCTTCCAATTCCTATACAGCCTCCATGCCTCTTCGTAGCACATGTATGCCCTGGCAGAGTTGTCACGGATCAACCTGATCAAGCCAACGACAACTTCGCGCAGGCTGTCAGAGTACTTCGTTCCGAGGAGACTCGAGTCTAACTGTATGTCCTTGAAGAAGCAGAAACAGTCGCATCCGGGCGGTTTGGCATCGATATGGAAACATCCGCACCGACAGGCGTCCACCTGAAGGCGGTCACCTGTCATCATGCGATAGAGAATCCCGCCTAGGTCGGCCAGTTCTGACCCGGTTGTGTATATGCGCCCATACTGCAATTGTTCCAGATGGTCAGCAGACGAAGGGCTCTAAGCATAGACTAGACGGAAAGCTGTCACTCACCTGACGCGTCGCTGTCCAGTCTGGTCCCTCATCCTCATCGTTGAGGTACTTCTGGTGAGCACGATACCACATCCTCCGGATTTGCTCCGGTGGAACATCGTCTCCGGCTAGGTTGTTGAGCACGGCGAGAACCTCAAGATTGTCTTCTACCGGGACACGAGCCGTCCCAGCCACGAGGCAGCTGCCGAAGTCGCCGAGCTTGCACAGGCCGTATGTCTCCTTGCCCTGGCGGGCCTGGAAGTGTATGTTCTCTGGCCGAATTGAGCGGTGAAGGATGGGCATCCAGTCGTCGTCTGGACGATACCAAGTCCTGGTGATTGTGTTGCCGTCCTTGGCCAACATTATCTTCTCCCTCCAACCCTCGTGCAGGAAGGTGAGTGCTCGCAACATGCTGAGCGCCACGTGCCACACCAATCCTTCGGGCAGGAATCCGCAATCTGTCACCACCTCCATTGGCAGCTTGTCGAATAGCTGCTTCAGGTTGCCGTCCGCGCAGAATTCGTACACCAAGGAGAAATCCTTGTTCATGTTTGCCCTGGCAGCGGATTGTGCCGGAAGTATCATCGGCCTAACAAGGCTGACCAAGTTCTCATGGTTGAGAACCCGCGCGGCAGCCTCGAACGCGATGATCTTGTCGTCCGGCTTTTCCTCGCGCAGATGGAGTAGTTCTGGGAAGTCACTCTTATCATACTCTTTCGCGAGACAACGGTTGCCGTCAGCAACCCGGCGGACGAAGTGCAGGCGGCCATTTCCAGGCACTGGTTTCTCTAGGACATACTCTGCTGCTTGCTCTGGACGGTTGGCCATGATGGTGGTGGATGGTCTGGAATCCTGGTGCAGGTCCGCCTGTCGCGATAACAGTGAGGTGAGAAGTGTGGTTTCTTATGTTGAGTACACGACTACATTGGAATGCCATCGTTGGTATTGGCGCTTTCTTTGTTGAAACTCATATTTCGTCAGCGCAAGCAAGCCGTTCCCAAACGCTGCCCGCTAATTTCTTTGTTTGGTCTGGGAGGCATACTTTGCTTTTACAAAGCAGGGCCCTTACACAAAGCAGGGTGCTGAATCCGGTTCTTGATAGTGTCAAACAGCCAGGATGCAAGTGCAGCTAATCAGAATTTGGTAGAAACGAACGGATGGTGAAAGGGCCACGAGTGGCGCATAACTGTCATACTTGGCACGAGTGCTTCAATCTCTAGAGGCTTCATGTGAAGCTGGATAGGTGATCTTCAAACACAGCTTATGGCGCTCACGCGGTACAGCTGGCATGGTTAAGAAGTACTGGCATTTGGCAGGTTGAAGCAAGCGTAAGGGACATTCCTGCTGACAGTCTCCCGGAGTTGCACAAATCCACACGGCCGTCCTCCATCCCGGAGTCTTTGGGGTTGGGTTTCACTTTGACGATTTGACCGGTCTTCCCAGATAGATTGTCCGTCATAATGCTCCGTGCCGGAGCCACCAAATTGGGAGCATGCAAGGCCGCTATTTGCCATCGCCGATATTTTCGGAGCGGCTGTACGCCGTCCGATTGTCGGACCGGTGCTGCTGAACTCGGCCAAACCGGGCTTGGACAAGTGGGGAGGCTAGCGGGCTTAACTGACAATGACCTCACCGACAAAGAATCGCGGGCCGCTTGTCGCTCCCAGGAATATCGAGTCACTCAGCAACGCGAAAGACGTGCAAAAACTGTAACGTTCCATAAGCACTTTTTTTCCATCTATGGTATTTTTAATGGGATTGTGACTCTTCCCAACAAAAACATCCTGATTTCTTTTCTGCCACCGATCAACACTCACAATCCCACGGATTCATCTATCCAATATAATGCCGACCTATATCCACCTCGTCCGGCACGCCCAGGGCGTCCACAACCTCTCAGTCGAAAATCAGCAGATTCGCGACCCGGATCTTACTCCGCTGGGAGAGAAACAATGCGCTTCGTTGCGGGACAGCTTCCCCTATCACGATAAGGTAACCCACCTCGTGGCCTCGCCTATGCGCCGGACACTGCGCACCTGCCTCCTCGGTTTCGCTCCTGAGGTCGAGGCCGGAAAGAAGGTCGTTGCCCTCCCCGAGGTACAAGAGCTATCTACCCTACCGTGCGATGTCGGTTCAGATCCCGAAGTTCTAGCCAGGGACTTTGAGTCCTCCAAGGTAGACTTGAGCCTAGTAAAGGAGGGCTGGAACGACAAGTCGCCCGGGAGTCCGTGGGAGCCAAGTATCAAGGCTTTAGAGGCTAGGGCGAAGAAGGCAAGAGTCTGGTTGAGGGAATTGGCATCCCAAAACAAAGATACGGAGGAGGTAAATATCGTCGTCGTCAGCCATGGCGGGTTCATCCATTTCCTTACGCAGGATTGGGATGGCATGAACCCAAGCAGGGGTAAGTGTATGTCGTTCCGTGCGGGACAGACAGCTACTATTGAAACATACGTTGTGGTGCTAACGTATGCCTGCGAGCAAAGGGACCGGTTGGGAGAATGCAGAGTACAGAACCTACGAGTTTGTCGATTCCAACGGACAGGACCCGGATGCAAGCCTCGGGGAGACGCACCCTAGCTGGAGGAGACGTAGAGGCAGCGCCATTCCGCTGACCGAGACGGAGCAGAGTGAACTCAGGGCTGTGCGGAAGAAGCATGTCGAAAAGGAACTTCAGGCAGTCGTTGATGCGCAGGAGGAAGAGAAGCGAAGGCAAAAATAAAGACGCGGCGTAGGCGTAGGCGCAAGCTGTGTCTTGGTCAGATTGCATTATACGGAGGCTGGTTTGTGTCTGTCATAAAAGAAAACAGCTTGGTATAGAGGTTTTAGCCAGTATACTAGAAGGTCCATAGCTACCTGGGCGGAGTGCCGTCCATGATGGAGATACCGAAGTTGGGAATCTCAAGGGCAGTCTTGGCGGTTAGTCGTCTTCCATAAACTATCACAGAGGCAAAGTGTCAGGTGGGTTGGAAACCATCTTCCGCAGATACCTGTACTTGCTTTTGCACTGTACGATAGGTAACAGATTCTCGAACCGTCTGACGCTGCTGGTCTCAAGCGCGCGGTAAGAGGGCCGAGATCTCCACGGCGCGGCTACACACTTTCGCGCGAGGTTTGGTGTTGGTCCTTCAACAGTGCTCAACTACGGTCACAGTGGGAGATCCAGTCCAGAATGAAGCAGTGTTTCACCAGGATCGTCTGCACCTGGTTGGTTGCATGTTTCAGAGCTGTAATCTGCAAAGGGGCAGCGGGAAGAACGGAAGGAGCCAATCCAAAACTTCGCTGGTTCCCAATTTGGGCTGACACTCTCAAACGACGCCATTCCTATCTTGGCACTAGCTTATTTTGTACCTGGCGCCAGGCGGCTGGCTCAATGGCAGAATGGTCATCCCCCGCAGAGAGGCCCGTTACGCCAGGCACACTGTGGATATCGACCCCTAAAGCACCGACCGCTCCCGACACAGTCGGCCAATAAGATCCACCTTCCATATCTAACATCCCAGCCCCTGGCTGGAATCTGTACCGCATGAACGCTCAAGCCACTCCTTCTCTCCCTTCCTCCACATTCCTTCGTCACAGAAGTCTCCCTCTTTTTCAGTCGCTCCCTTCAATCCGGAAAGGTTGACGAAAGCGGCCTCCATCAGGCTGGCAGATAGCGTTACCATCCTTTTGACGAGATCATCATTCATTTGGTCTCCGTCGTCTAAACTTGACCCTGCTATTGTCCCTCTTTAGTCAACATCCACCACGAACAATCCTTGGCCGAACAAGCCTTAACTGATCAGCAACCCGTCCGCTGAAATCGTCCTGCATTGTCGCATCTCGAGTAGATCAAACCAACAACACTCCGGCTTTCTGCCTATCCCAATTCCACGCCATTCGTCGCCGACACTCCTACGCCCATTCCTCTACGGAGTATGGTACCCGCTGTTACAGTGCTAGGCACAGCATCGCAATTGTCTCATTGACCTGGCTCGTACCAGTCGCTCGACACGGTGATCGCTCAGAATAGTCGAGTGCCCAGGGTCTCTACAATGCGCAACTGAGCTAAGGGAGACTGTCAACATCGCAACCCCCGGTCTCCGGCACCACTCTGCGTCCGGACGTTGCCCACTGTCTCCACGGGGCACCGGCGCGCACGTCTCGTCTCTTTTATTTTTTATTCCCTTATCATCATTACTTACCCTCGCCGCGAGCTGGTCCTCGGTTCCTTGAACGAGGCACAGTCGAACCTTCGCGGGCGAGGAACGACTTGTGCACACCGCGGGCCGGATCCAATTGAACCTTCGCTCGTTTCCCGATACCCCGAAGGCTGCAGCTCTTTCTGCGTCTTCCTTCTGTCTTTCTCCGTCTAGCCGACCGACCATCGACAGCGTCGTCCGGTTCCTGTTCTTTCGTCCGACCCTCCGTCGCCTCTACAACTCTCAGCACAATGGGTTTCATGAGCCACCGCCGACCTCATGTCGAGGTTCGCCCAGAGCAGAAATGGGATTACATTGTGAGTAGTTCTGGAAACCAGCGGGGATAAATGCAGACTCTTGAGTGACTGACGAAGTTCCAGAGCCTGAATGACTTCAAGTCGTCTTCCTGTCTAACGCCTTTCGCCTATTGCTATCTATGGTTCTCGCTCGTCTTATCGATAGCCGTTTACGGTGTTGATACCTTTACTGCCGTCAATCTGCTCCTGTTCGACAAGTGGTCCTCCGACATCGAGCTCACTCAGATGGTCCCTTTCGACATTGCGAAATGGATCTTTTCAGTATGCATCATACTGTCCGTCGTCAATCTCCTCTACGAGCACATCCGGGCCAACAGGGTCATGAGGAGAGGCAGTGTCGCCGAATGCTATCTAGACAGCTTAGCTGCCCGCTTGGAGAGTATCCGCTTCGGCAAAGGCCAAGGATACAAGCGCTTCCTCGTGTTCGCCGAGTTGACCAAGAGCAAGAAAGGAGCCGAGTACGTCGCTCTGTTCTCGTACTTCAGTTTCCAATGTAAGTGTTAGTCCAGAAACCTTCTCAACACGCCATCATACTGATATCAAATAGCCTGGATTCGTGTGATCCTCTGCTCTGGTCCTAGGCAGGCCATTAATGCCCTTACGCTGTACTCGGTGTACACGGCCAAGCTTGTCATTGAAGGCCAGGACTTCGAGTCATCAATCATGAGCTTCTTCGCTAAGATCAAGGCGCTCGGTGTTCAACAGACTCTCATCCTATCTGGTATGATGTTCACACTGGTCATCTGGTTGTTCTCTTTCCTATCGCTCCTAGCGGCTGCTTTATGTTTCATCTTCTTCCTCTGGTCCTACATTCCAAAGGAAGATGGCGGATTGTCTGGATACTGTGAGCGCAAGGCGAACAAGCGCTTGATGAAGATCGTCTCGATCAAAATTAATAAGGCCATGGCGGAGGAGGAGCGAAAGAGGAGAAAGGCTGAGCTCAAGGCCGCGAAGAAGACTGGAGAGAACCGACCCATGTCGCTCCAAGCCACGCTACCAAACGTTGGTGATGACAAACTCCCAGCAATGCCGATGTTGAATAGGAACGATACGGTGGACACCCTGCCACTATATACGTCCCGTGTTGGAACACCTGGCGAGTTTGAACTGGGTTCTTTGGACCAGAAGCGACCGCTTCCATCACGGACGGGTACAATGTCTTCAGCCAACACGGGAATGAGCGGTTATTCTTCACGACAACCTCTTATTGGCGGCGCCGCTGATATGGGCCGGTCCAACTCACCGACGCCGACACTGCCGCAGATTGACTTGAACAACTTTCCTCCGACACGGACAGCAACCACCACATCCGGTAGCAGTTTTGGGCCCGCGCCATCACTCAATCGCGTACCCACAAACGGGTCAGGGTTCGGAGGTGGCTATACAGAAAGCCCGGCGATGTATTCTTCTGAGACCATGCCATCATTGCCTCCTTCGGTCAGGTCTCCCATGTCCGCCCAGAATAGTTACAGAGGTCCGGCGCCGTACCCGATGGACGACCGGCAAGCACGCAATCCAGGGCGGTCAACATACGATGACTACTCCTCCGGGCGCGCAAGTCCAGCTCCGTCCGTCAACTCTTACCGCGGCGGGCCCTTGTCGCCACGAGGCATGGGTCCGGGCGGCTACCCCTCACGAAGTGCAACAAACCCAGTGGCTCCCCGTGGACCAGGACCACAGTACCCTCCTCAAAGAAACATGACTGCCCCAATTCAGCAACAACATCAGCCAACCTTGAGCAACGGCTCGTTACGGAGCGTGGGCTCGGGCATGCAGCCACGGCCTTTCCACCAGTCAACGTCTAGCAACGGTTCACTTAGAAGTGCCAACCCACCGCGACAGCCAACACAATACCAACAGAACTCGGACAGCGGCGACTACGATTACTTCAATCGTCCGCAAACATCTAACAGTCAACGATCTGGTCCACGGGCTCCGGCGTATGGTAGTGGATGGAATCAGGACGTTGAGAGACAAGGCCCGCGGTACTAAGCACCAAACAGGGCTTCATGGTTGTTCTTTCGTGGCGCGAGAAGTTGCTTCTACCATAACGATACTTGCATTAACGGCGTTCTAAGCGATATTGCTGCAAACCCTATGCGCACTTGGAGGAAATCTGGTTTGAGGTTCAAGATGATCCAACTCCTGTCTAGCTAGTCAGAGGTTGGGTATTGCCTTCTTTGTATGTACTGCTCTTTGGCAGGCTCTTCATAGCAGCCCGCGCGGGAGAGGATTCCAAGGGGTATCTGATAATTCTCTGAAGCTCGGCGGACGGCGACCTGTGGGCTGGCAATTGCAATACCATTCGATGAGTTGATGATCATACTCTGTTTCAGTATCTACTTACCTTTTTATCTCAACCGTTCCTCCGTGTTGGCGACCTGGGCTTCCTTTATTCCGGATCGTTACTACCCTTGCGTAGGGAACATGGAGAGTACAGAAATCTTCTTCAGATGCTGCATCATGATTTGTATGCTTGTAGCCTCTGACAGCGAGTCCGGGTGATTCCATGGGTATAGATCAGGCGGATGCTTGTTGGGAGAGGTTCGTGATAGCGAGATCCGCTGCCGGTCACAAACACCTACTGTGGGAGAAGTCCAAGCCAAGTCTAGCAACGCCTAAAGGGTTAGGTATGTAACGTCGCATCTCCGCATCTCGGGCTCTAGACATTGCCCGACGCGCTAGCATCGATCGTTGTAAGTGCGTCTACTGGAGATTCTCCATAGGGGTCCTAGTCTTGCTTAGTTATCCAGCTGTCTTAGCCCAACCATATGGTCACCACAAATCGCCTGTACCTCATTCGTCCAAACTCTCTCATCCGTTCGCGACTCTGAATATATAGCCAAAGCATCACTGAGTGGTAGGAAGTACCGAGTGAGCCCTTAACCCGACTTCATTGTAATGGACCACCCTCTAACGGACGTCCAAGACATACGGATCGCGCAGGAATCATTGGGCAACATGGCTAGATCTGTCGAAGACACCATGGTGACCACCAATGGTACCTCTAAGCTCGTCACCATCGCCATTGTTGGGGCTGGTCACCGAGGCACTGTACGTCAAAACTTTTTGAAATACCCTACATCCTGTCCAACAGCTGACACCTTTTCTCCAGACGTACGCCAGTTATGCATTGGAACATCCCGAGCTCGCAAAGGTTGTTGCTGTGGCCGAGCCGAGCAAGCATCGACGGGCAGTCATGTCTCGCAAACACAAGTAGGTTTTCAAGGATCTGATGTGTCTATATTAAGGACTTCAAAGCGAAGCTCAGAACTAATGTCGCCCCCTTTTAAGCATACCGGCAGCCAACCAGTTTGAAAGCTGGAAGGACATGATTGCAAAAGGGAAAATCGCCGACTCGGTAGTCATTGCCGTGCAGGTAGGCAGTAGCGTGAATGTGCAGACGATAGTACTACCAGCTAACACCCTACAGGATCGACTCCATGCCGATGCAGTTGCGGATTTTGCCAAGCAAGGATACCACATCCTATGCGAGAAGCCAATGGCCACATCTATCTCCGAGTGCGTCGATATGGTGCGGAAAGTGACAGCAGTTGAGCAGCCCAAGGTATTTGGCATAGGCCACGGTACGTCCCCGTTTGCCTTTCCTCCAGTCCTCACCGCAGTGTCGCTGATAGTCTGCTTAGTGCTCCGCTACTCTCCCTACAACCGCGCCATAAAGGAAGTCATCGACTCAGGCGCTCTTGGCGAGATCATCAATATTCAACATATCGAACCGGTCGGCAACGAGCATTTCACCCACTCCTACGTTCGCGGAAGCTGGCATAATGAGGCTCAGTCCACCTTTTCCTTGATGGCAAAATGCTGCCAGTATGCAACCCTTTTCTTCAAGTCCTAAACCCCTTTGTGATGTCAAGCATCCTGGAGCTGATCAAATTGCCACAGCGATATTGATATTCTTTCTTTCTATCTTTCCGGTTTAATGCCGACCAAGGTCCAGTCGTTCGGGTCTATCGGATACTTCAAAAAGTCGAGGAAACCCGCTGAAGCAGGGACTGCCGTAAACTGTCTGGATTGTGCCTACGAGTCAAAGTGCCCTTGGAGTGCCAAAAGGATATACCTTGATTCCCTGAGCTCGGAGACCGCCGTCCCGGTAAGTGCCTTATCGTTCGCAGTTGTCTTCGCGGCCGGATAATCCACGTTCCTGTCCTTCAACGTTTAGCTGACCTTTCCTTTCCAGTGGGCCAAGTTATTCGTCGACGCGGACGTGCTGGACATTGAAAACGTAACAGAAGCTCTGCGGACCACTTCATACGGGCGCTGTGTCTACGAGTGTGACAACGACGTTGTTGACCATCAAGTGGTCAACATTGAATACGAGGGCGGTGTTACCGCCAGCATGACCATGTCGGCTTGTGAGTTGTATCGATCTGCCAGAAACGAACCACGAAGCTTACTGTTCTCTTACAGTCACCGAAGCTCTATGCGATCGGGGCACACGCATCCAGGGAAGCAAAGGGGAACTAATCGGTGACATGGTTACATTCGTAAGTAGCAGTCTCTATATCCTCAACTCCATTAACCCCTAGATCGACACGAAACCTTTCCTCCACTCGCGGCCCCGTACCATTCTCTGCAGCGACATAGCTGACTCTGGGGAAAACCCCCCCACAGGATGTCTTCGACTTCCTCACCAGGACTAAGAAGCATTACGCACCAATTTCTGAAGGCGGCTACCACGGCGGAGGTGACACTGGACTGTCGCGGGCCTTCGTTTCGTCGGTGTCGAAGCAGGACCAGTCTCTCCTCGGAGTCACGCCGGAGGAAGTCCTTAATTCCCATCTGCTCGTATTTGCGGCCGAGAGGTCGCGGCACGACGGTCAGGTGGTGGACTTTGCTCAATTCAAGAAGGATTGCGAGTCTGGAAAGCTTACGTGAAGAGTGGGCGACTTGGGTACATACGGAGGCGTAGCTGAGGATTCAGGCATGGCTAAAGACAGGCTTTTCTCCGCACTGTTCCAAGAATAGCTTCCGGATTTACAATACTAATCGCCTTCATGGCATCATTCTCTACTCGGACTTCAGTTCGACTGTAAGGACGGATAGTGTAGCTGGAAGTGTCCCTTTAAGAGCTTTCTTCTCTCTTTCATTCTCCTGTGTTTTAGCTATCTAGGGTCACTCCACGAGCTGTCATCACTGAGATTTATTAGATTGGCAGTTGATAGGTATAACATGTGTGATAACCATGTATCCGGATCTTGGAAGCCCTTGACTGCTGTCGCCCTGGTGAAGGGCCAGAGCTACAACACTGTCAATCATGCCGAGTATACTGTCTGAGCACTCGACACTCGAAGCCCGAGAACAAAACAGACAGGCGTCATGCACCATTGGCTTTTGGTGAGCCAGTTCAAGGACGCTGCAGTCATCACACAACAGACTTCACTTTTCTTCTAACGGGCTTGTCGCATTATCTTCACAGATAGCTACGAGTCAGATATTGTGACGCGACGGGGAGCTACATGACTCCCATGTCATGTCCCAAGATATGCTACACGTACTTGAGATTGAGATCTCCAATAGGGCACGTTGCTCTGCCTTAGTCCCAGGCGGTGTGAACCTTGGCGCATCGGATATAAGGACTCGGAGCTGCGAGACCGATGGCGATGTACTGTACAAGGGCTGGACACTTAAGAAAGCCAAGAAAGAAGCAACCTTACCTCGTGGACGGGTCTGGGAGGGTAGCAGCCGGGTGGCACATTGATTAGCACCATGTAGAAACGGATCCCTCTCGATGGAAACGGAAATTCGCGTACTGCGTATCCGTCCATGGAAGGGAACGTCACGCGATAAGAACAGTACACCACTCTGCCAGGACCATCTGGTAGGTCTTTGGTCACGAACAGGAAGGTCTGGGAACGACCCAACAGGGCAGACACGTTACAGTCTCGCTGGCCGTGCATCTCTTGCTGGTTCCGTGCATGTGCCCTTGCCCGAGCTCATTGTCTCGTAACTGTGCCTGGAGCAGATGAATGTGGCCCCCTGGTGATAAGACAGTGGGGAGGGCTCCAAGAGACACGAGGTTACAGAGGCAAACCTGCCATTTTGGTACTCTTTTGGAAATCTTCGGCTACGACATTTGTTCAGCTGTGGGTGCGAATGAGAGCCGGGCCAATTGCGAAACTCGCAATGGCCATCGCGAAGAGAAATAGTGTGGGGTGCCCAGCCCGGCTAAGCATCCGAGGCTAGACCTAATATGGTAATAGGTGATAACCCGTTGTATCTAGCTATCTTTTCACGCTGATCCCTGGACCAATCACTTTGTGGAAAATGCCCGAAACGGGGGTTCCATTTACTGGGAGAGCTTCGGAAGCGGTACAAGATCCGACGTCTCGTCTCTTGTCTGCTCGTACACATCAAGTCTAGCGCATCCCGAGGGATGAGCGAACCGGCCTTCGTGGTGTGATGACCGCTCTTAGCTGCTTGGCCATCCCCAGTTTCCAAGACCAAATGGACCTCGGACCCATTTATCATCAAATCCTCCGGTCAGTTCCGCCCCGACCAGACTATCTCAGTATCTTTCAAGAGCCATGCGTTCTCGCCGAGGGGATCGATGTCGGCAGGACCTCCGCTGAGTAGCCGGAACGCCCATGGCAGTGCACCGGCCAGATAACAGTGCCATGGTACTGTGTATGTCCGCCAGGCATTTCATCGTGTACTCACCTTCCCCGGAGACTGCGCTGCCGAACAGTGCAATGTAACATTGTCTAACCTCTTGGTTCCTGTGGGGTAAATAGCAGTATCTGGATATGTTTCATGTGCGATAGTGCTCTGAACTAATCTAGGAGGAAAGCCAGACCTAGAGTTAGCTTCTGTCCTAGTGCTTGACATCCTCTTGATCTTAATACTCTATCATCGGCAGAAGATAGACTTATATCTAGAGCTCTATATGTATAGTGATAGGATCTCGAATGTGTCGGATGAGAAAACATCAAACGCGAAAACTCTGAGCTTTTTCCGAGAGCACTCTGTCAACTAAGTCTAGATCGGTGATCTCTGTCTTGTCTCTACCTTAGGCAGGCACTGGCAGGTGGCCTGAGCGAAAAATCTCCTAATTTTCAAGCACAAAGTTGCTTAGCCATGGCCGTCAAACTCGCCGCCCTGCAGGTCGGGCGCTTCCGATGTATGTTATCCTGTCTTTCAGCCACCAATGGCGCCCTCACCTGTAGAATGAGTCGTGCTAACCAGTTCCGCCTCAGACAATTCTCCATGGACGCAAGTAGCTATCGTGGGTCTTGTGGCCTTTAGCTCCGTGGGCATGTTCAGTGCCATTGGTGGTCTCGGAGCCGGAGGAGCGCAGGATGTTCAGCTCGTCGACATATCCAACAGTGTGCTTTACGGCACTTTCTTTGTCATGGGTTTCTTTGCCGGCAGTATCAACGTGAGTTTTGCAACTCTTCCGGGGATGATTGCATAATACAAATCCCAACAGAAGCTCTACCTCCCGATTTGCTCGAAGTGAGAATCGCGAGTCATAAGAGGCTAACTATGAGCTCGTTCGTATAGAATATCTTGGGCCCTCGCCTGACCATGTCATTGGGCACAGTCGGTTACGCGATCTACCTTGGCTCATTATGGTCGTTCCAGCTCCACAACACCCGCTGGTTCGTCATCTTTGCTGGTGCGCTCCTCGGCGTCAGCGCAGCCCTGTTCTGGGCGGCTCAAGGCTCAATCATGATGTCGTACCCAATGGAAAAGGACAAGGGCCGTTCGTTCACGCTCTTCTGGGTGCTGTTCCAGATGGGAACCTTGATCGGTGCCGCCATCGCCCTTGGAATCTCGTTCCACAGCACCCTACCGGGTGTTTCGACTGGTGTCTACATCACCTTCATGATCATCATGCTCACCGCCATCGCAACCAGCTGGCTCGTGCTGCCCCCGCAGACCGTTGTTCGTGGAGACGGCACTCTCGTCGAGCTTGAATCTCATATCACCCCTAGGGAGGAGCTCCGCGCCTTCACGGCCATGTTCAAGGACTGGCGGATGCTCGCGCTCTTCCCCATGTTCTTCTCGTCCAATTTCTTCTACGCGTACCAGGGCGCCCTGACCGCCTATCTTTTCGATGGCCGCACCAGAGCTCTGGTCTCGCTTCTGACCGGGTTAGGGTCGCTGATAGGCTCCATCCTCCTCGGCTTCCTTGTCGATAACTTGCCCTTTGGCCGACGGAAGCGCGCCTTGGCCTCCTGCGGAATTGTCTTCTTGATGGTTTGCGGCATCTGGGGTGGTGGGTTGGCCTTCCAGGTCAAGTTTCACCGCGGCGAAACCGAGGTTCTAGGGGAGGCCCTCCCGTGGGACTGGAGTGTGGGTGTTGCTGCTGGCCCGATCATTCTGCTGTTGGCGTGTAAGTTTGTCCCCGGCGGTAAATGGCCTGAGTGAAGAAGTGAGACTTTCCACTAACTTGTGCAGATTACATCATCGACGCGGCCTATCAAGGCCTTGCCTACTACACTATGTCCTCTTTGACAAACGATCCCTTCAAGCTTGCGCGTATGGCCGGATACTACAAGGGAGTTCAATCTGCCGGTACGGCTGTCTCCTTTGGCATTGATGCCGTTAGGGTGAGTGAGAGCGACTTCCTTCTCGAACTTCATCTCGTCTCTATCCCTTAAATTAGCACATGCCCTCCACCCGGGGGGTGTTGACGGAATTTAACTAACAAAATGCCTCTAGACCGCTTACTTAGCCGAGGGTCTTTCCTCCTGGCTCCTCATCGTCGTCTCCCTGCCGCTCTGCGCTCTCGTCTTGTACCATACTCGCGACACCAACAGTGACGTCGAAGAAGTGATTCATGTAGAGGACTTGAACCCTGAGAAGGTCGAGGGCATCGTGATTCCCGAAGGACATCACGCACACGAAGAAGAAAAGGCTGCGAAGTACGATGACTGAACACTGAGAGTCTTCGCTTGCAGCAGAACGCCAGATAGGGGGAAGTGGATTCACGCGAGCCAATAGCGGAAGAGGAGAGATGGAAAGTGGCCAGCGAGCGGTGGGCTTTAGATCCTGGACTTAATCAACTCGCGCAAAATTCCGAACTCGGGCGGGAAAGTCGTGCAAGTTAGGATTCCATTTATTGCCAGATGTGACTGTTCCGTCTAGACTTAGTTTGCCCTGAGATGTCGATCCGCAATCAGCAACTCTCCGCAGACCTGGACATATTCGGCGCATACCATCGACGTGGACATCTTATGTCCGAGCCATTGAGCGATTCTGATGAGCACAGCTCCACCCTGGACACTTAATGTTAAGTACAAAAGCAGTGCTGAGCCTCCGATGTGTGCACTGCTTGCTTAGTCACTCCTCCGAAGACGTACTCAGGAGTGACTAGTGATATTCTTGTATTCCACCTACTACCATGCTCGCTCATTTGCTCGTGATCCTAATGAAAATCTAACCCTTTTTCTTGCGAAGTCTCGGCTGGAGTATATCAGAATAAGAGCAAAAGAAGGTCCTGCGCTAAAGATATAATCTCCCCGCCAACTAACTTAGGCATAGTTCACTAGATGCTAACGAGTACTTTAGTTGCTAAGGTGGCTCTTTTATAGCTTATTCTAAACTCAGAGCGCGGTATAGAGCTGCGCCTCTTCGCCCCTTCTAAAGCATCCACTCGATAAAGGGGGGTTGTTTAGCTGCACGACCCACATGTGGTCTTACCGACTCCTTGAACCTTCAGACGAGCTTCTCGCGGAATGTGCGGAGCACATAGCGAAGTACAGGTTCGAGAACCGGCGGCTCTGGCATATTCAAGTCCTGGGAATGGAGAAATGTAAGTATCAGACGATTGAAGTCTGCAAAAGATCCACATGAGACCATGTTCGCACACAGTCTAACAGGGCATAGTTCCACTAGTTAGACTCTCTACAGTAAGTACTGTAACCAGCATCAAGATTCATTCCGTCCAGGCCGATGTTTGATCGAAACGATGACCAGGACCAATGTGAGCACGAGTCCCCAGGCTCACCAGCCCTTAACTTATCCCAGGTTAACTCCTAGAATGGTGCTTATCTGTCGGGGCGGTGTATGTGACCCAGGTCTGCATGCTATCGGGAGCAATCGATACCGACCAGACATATATGTCTGGAAATGCTGGGAAAGATGCCCATCTAAAAATCCAAGCCTCGGCTTCCCCCACCCATGAATACCAGGTACTGGGGTATGTGTTAACTTACCTCGGCACGCCTTAAGGAAGGATCGTCTCTCCACGAACATTTCCCCGCACTCTAGTCAGGATGCGGACAGTTGGAGTGGGTGCGGCCCGGACGCTTGCCAAGAACGGTCCTGTTGTCCGCCTCCTGAAGTGTGGGAGGAATGCTTAATTTGTGGTGTTGGGCCAGGAATGATTGGAGCGGAGATATCGGTGGGCAAAGCTTGTTTCAAGGGAGCTGAGATTGGCATTGTCGTTGACAAGCTGTGTCACACAACTCCAGGTCAATTTGTTCACAGTGATCTAATCTGTGAGACTCATCCTTCACACGAAATTTGTGAATTTGACCTTCAACTTAGCTTTCTCATAAGAGGTAGAATGTACTCTGTCGCTTTGCTAAAGATGTCAACTGATGTGTTGGTCGATGTGTTGTGATATGTGCTATGCTTGCAAAGATACCCGGGACGCCCGGAGAGCTGAAATGCCAAATGCCCGTCCTCTGATGCTCCCACTGTAACCCTTCAACTTTTAGTACACAATAGCTCCAATTGACCCCATCTTCCCCATGGGGTACCATCGCAGTACACTAGTCGCGGCAATCCACTCGACTCCACGTCCCCACTCTATCAAGCCGACGTCACCACATTTTGTGTCTCGACCTGGGCCCCCGAGGTCCCCATAAGTAGTCGCTGGTAGATCACATCTCTTTCCTGGGATTTTGTTGATTACTCTTCCTTGATTACTATTCCCCCAGAAACTGATCCCGAAACCACGGAACCGGCAGTCTTCTTAGCAGATCTCGTCATTTACTCTAGGCAAGTGGAACTGATTGGACACCATGTCGAAACGGCATGTCGAACACGCGGGGGCCATAAGCGAGCAAGACATGCGGCGCCTACGCACCAATGACATGGAGATTGGCGTCACGGAAGCTGTGCAACGACATGCCCAGCGCCATGTCGTACATCCGAAGCCTGTCTCCCAGCGGAAACTCGATTTCGAGCACAACAGACCTCGATGGATGAGAGAAATGGCAGCTGAAGCCATTGGGGTTTTCTTCTACGTGTAAGTCATTCTACTGTGGATAATGTACATATGAAGTATAGCTGACCTCTGCCTTAGTTACCCTGGTATAGCCTCACAGGCGTCCTTTTTCCTTAACGGAACCCAACCGGTGAGTTATAGTGCTGACGCTCTCGGGATCGTCAGCGGACCTGCCGCTAACGCCAACCTTATTTCAGATCTTTGGTTCCTTGTTCCAGATCGGTTGGGCATACGCTATCGGTATTGCCTTCGCCATCATAACCTGCGGAGCTACCTCAGGAGGTCATTTCAACCCCGCAGTCACGATCTGCTTAGCGATATGGCAGGGATTCCCATGGAAAAAGGTTCCATATTACATCTTCGCTCAGATCTTTGGCTCCTTCCTGGCCGGCCTCGTTCTTGTTGGACAGTTCCACCCGCAGATGACGGCGCTTGCGACAGGGATCAAAGCCCTCGGTGGGAGCCCGAACTCTCTGGGCGGGCCAGGCTCGATTCTTTGCTCCTTTCCAGGTGCAACTCAGACTAATTATGGTTATCTGTTTTTCATCGAGTTCTTCGTCTGCTCCTTCATTGTAAGTAACACCGTGGACAACACTGATTTTCACTTATACTGACAAACCAGGGCATCATTATCTGGTCTGTTCTGGACCCTGCAAACCCCTTCATCTCGCCGACGTCTGCTCCTTGGGCCATTGGCATGGCATATGCCTGCATGATCTGGGGTTTCGCCAGTGCGACCAGTAAGTTACGCCATGATTTATCAATATGTGAACACCGTCCTGACTCTTGGTCTCCTAGTCTCAACCAATCTTGCGCGTGACCTTGGAACCCGCATTGTGGCCGCCATCTTCTTTGGAGGAGACGCATTCAACCGTTATGCCCCCATAGTAAGCTCCCGCCTTTCACCCTAAATTTTCAAGGCTTCAGTACTAATGATGGCGCCTTAGGCGATATTTGTCAATATACCAGCAACCATATTCGCAACCGCGGTGTATGAGATGATTCTGCGCGACAGCTTCGCCATCATTGGCAAGGGCCATGCCACGCACGAAGATGGCGAAGAAGGACTCATGCGGCACTTGACCAAGACAGGCACGATCGAACAGGGAACAAGCAACACAATCAGAGGCCAGAATGGCGATGATTATGCCTGAAGGAGTATAGATAGGGATAATCCAGTACAGAGAGTTCCACAGGCCCTTAATACTTTGAAAGATCTAGACATAATTTGGTAGAAGGGAGAGTCTCGCTTGGACACAGTTGAGCGCTAGAAACAAAGCTAGGAGTTAATTTAACTAAATTTCAGCAAGAGATATCGTATGTCCACAACCCATTTATTCGCTGTGCTCGAACAGTATCGGATTCTTGGGTGAGTTGATGATATCCCCAGTCTTCACGCCGGGACAGAACGTGGCAGCGTCGAGCTGGGTGCTCTCGGTCGGCTCCTTCAGCCGCATGTCGCGGTCTATGTAGATGACCGTCATGACCGAGCGGGGGCTCTCAGCCCTGTTCGGCCCGGCTCGGTGAAATGTCCATCCGAGATGGAAGCTGACCTCCCCCAGGTCGAAGGCGCCGGTCACGTAGGGAAACTTGCCCTCCTCCATGGTCTTCGCGATCTCGCGCTCGCTCTCGTCCGATATGCTCAGCCCGCGGCCCTGCTCGACGTGCTGGCTGCCGGCGTAGAAGCCCAGGGGCCCCATGTGCTCCGGCACCGCCTGCAGGGGGCACCAGGCGGTGATGCTGCGGTCGCTCGCGAGCGGCCAGTAGAACTGGTCGGCGTGGGCGGGCGTGATGCCGCCGCCGGGCTCCTTGTAGAGCGACTGGTCGTGGTAGAGCCGCACGCCCTCGACCTCGAGGAGCGCGGCGGCGATGCCGGCCAGGCGCCTTCCCACCACGAACTCCTTGGCGATGTCGCTCTGCTCCCACAGGTTCATAACCTGGAGAAAGGCCTTATCGTAGGTGGAGCGCTCCTCAAGAGGCAGTTTTTGGGTGTTGAGGTCGATGGTGAGACGGGTGATTTCGTCGCCGTAATGGCGGATCTCTTCCTCGCTGAATACGTCCTTCAGTCGGATGAATCCATTGCGGCGGAAGGAGGCGATCTGCTCGTCGCTCAACACGGAATAGGGCCTGTTGATATCGACCGTCATGGTGAACAGGACTAAAATAGTGGATCAAAAAGGCTCCCAATGAAAGGACAAATGGTATGTAAAAATATGAAATCTATGGGAGAAGATCTGCTTGGGATGGCGCTTGACTTGTGCAGTAGATTATAGACTTGAGGGGCTAGGCTGGTTGTCTGCAGGCCCCTAGCCTCTCAATATAAGCATGAAGTCCCCGCGGTTCGTATTTCGAACAAGAGTGAGTGTCAGGACCGGGACTTTGGTGAATGCTTTGTTATCGTAGCGCTTCCACGAATTGCTTGGCTTTCGACACTCAGCTTCCCACAAACGTTGCGTTGCGGGGCCATCAATGATACGAGGTTTGTAACGTGCCACGCAGCCACATTGTTCTAGTCGCGCCCTGTGCTCAACATCCCGAGCGAACTCCTATCGAGAGGATGTAATAAGGCCCAGATACCGGCTGGCTGGAACTGCTCGGCATGCGGACATGTGGATGCTACCACAGTGCATTAGCTCCTCAACGCTGTATTTGTGACGAGATTGAGATATGGCTAGCTGAGATAGACTTTGTGGAAGAAGCGGCCTAGCTCGAAAAGGGGAAGGAACGTCCTGCCTGGCACCTTCACAAAAGATATCACGAGACCCAAGCCAGGTATCTTATGCTACATCTTATGCTACATCTTATGCTACAATACGAATTGCAGACCTTGTTGGCACTGCTTGCTACATCGATCCTCGTGAACGTTACCATGCAATCCACGATCGCTGCCATAATGGTAAATTTAGCTTTGACTGATGGTTTTTGATTATTATTTTACCATATCACTACATCTTCTCCTGAATCCAGCCATTTCCATAAGCCATTTGTAACCTGCAAGTCTCTTAAGACATGGTAGCGATACGCCGCTTTCGCTCCACGTGGGGCATCCTCCCAGGACCAAAGTACGAGACTTGGGAGGAGTGGTTCCCTCGTCTCAAGGAACAGGGATATGGTACGTGTCTTGAAGTCTCTGGCTGAACTATCACCTGGCCTGGATGAGGTGTTGACCATTGGACTCCAGCCGGAGTCGAGATCGATATCGGCTGCTTGACAGATCTGCGCCCAATATTGCAACTGTGCGATCGTACAGGACTACAAATCATTCCTCTGTAAGTGATACCAGACTGGTGATTGCATCTCAGCAGTCTATCTTCGCGTACAGCAGATTCGCTAACACGGAGAGAAGTATACAATCTGAGTGGATTGGATATTCAGGACCCAAGCCGGCAGGTCTTGGCCCGAGCGACCACCTGAGGCAGTATCGCCGGCAGCTAGAAAAGGCAAAGACACTGAACCCTGTCAAGATCAATGTGCACTCGGGGTTGTGGGTACATCCCGAGAAACATGCAGTTCCAAACTCTGACTGACACCCGAGATTATGAGTATAGCGACTCCTGGTCTCTTTCCGAATCGGTTGAGTTCTACGCAGGCTCATTGGCCGTCGATGCCGAGTTGGGTCTTACAGGCAAGGTGTGCCACGAGACGCACAGGATGCGAGCATTATACAACCCGTTCATCACAGCAGAGATTGTACGCAGGGTTCCAGGGTAATTTGCTACCCCCTCTTAGTCTTTCGCAACGTTGGATTGTTTCTGACAGGTTCCAAAACCAAAGATTGCGCATCACCGCCGACTTCTCCCACTTCGTCGTCGTTTGCGAGAGCCTCTTTGACACCCAGGAAGACTACCGCTACCTCCGCACGATTATACCTCATGTAAGCAAGCATTTGTGGGTTGGTTGTCAAAGCACAGACGTGTTAAACTAACACGTCTATCATATTAGGTCCATCATATACACTCGCGAATCGGCACCCCGGAGTCCTCGCAATGTCCAGATCCGACAAACCCCTTTTTTGCTAAGGAAAGGAAGTTCTTTGAGAAAGTCTGGAAAGAGATAATCAAGGCAAGATCAGACTCGAACTCAATAAGCTTTGTTCCCGAGTATGGGTAAGTTGTTTCTCGTTGATGCTACATGCACGGTAAACTGAGCAGCTAATCCATCAAAGCCCTCATCCGTACCATCCATTCGGCTCCTCAAGGGGCTTTTCTGAGGTCGCCGACTCTGAGGGCACTCGTCTTCAGCTCCTTTTTGAGGATTTCGCGAGAGGCCGAGGTTAGGGACAAATATGTGAGAGAACCTCAGTCTGAAGTTATCAAATCAGAGCGGGCATGAGAAGCTTCTGCAAGCTCGTGCCTCTAGACTACTCTCCATGGCGAGCCTTAATTCCATGCGGTTCTTGACGAGCGAGGACATAGTGCCGGAATCTGGGATCGACAATAGCCAGCCGAGTTCTTAGCTAGTATAGCCCTGCCTCCTCCAGCCATACCATAGACCCATTGCTACTAACGTGATACCAGCGCTTATACTTGGAAGCGTAATGTTCACACTCCATTACTGGAAGTCTCTCCACCCCCCGGCGAAGCTTTTAAAGACCCACTAGCTCGCAAAGCCGGTTGCGAAGAGTGGAAATACCCAGGCATAGCTTCAGGCGGACCGTAGAACGCCCCCATCCTTAAGGTTCTTGATCGTCTCTGCTGTCCATTCTTGGCAACGGCGCAGAGGCTGTCTAGGATCGATACGTCTGGGGCCATCGAACTGCTTCGCCGGAGGAGGATTGGACCGGCAGATCTCATCGATGCGATGCATATCACGAGCATCAACCCATCCAATTTCTTCCTTTGCTTCGAAGGTCAAGGATTCCTCGGGTCTTTCCGCTGGCTCCGTCTCATACACCATGCCATTTTGAATATTGCCTGTAACATGGAAAACGACTCCAGATTTGTCTGCTTCAGTTTCGACGAAAATTTTGTGATGATTCCGTGGCATTCCTGAGGACTGGACAAGGTCAACTCTGTAAGACGACATAGCGGCTGACTACCACCAAGAGGCTTGAATCTTAGTCACGGTTAATGTGGAGATGGAAAGAAGAGAAGTCTTGAATCGACACTTATGAGGAATCTCGTAAGCAAAAGCAGAGACGCTTCCGCAGTGTAGATTTGACCCAAGTGAAGGTAGTGTTCACGGCTCTGGTTTGGCGATAGATATTGGGCCTCTTCAAGTTGTGTCATTTAAGGTACCCCGGTACTGAAAGGTTGCCGCTAGGCACCAGCCGCTGTGCGGGGCAGACAACTACTGCAGTGGCAGGGGGCAGGGAAGTGTGTTCTGTCACATCACATTACCATTTCTCAAGATGAGCCACGGCTTAGTAGCATAATGCGCAACGCTGTTTTAGGGTATCTGTTCAAGTGATATTCAAAGGTCCGCCGCCCCAAGCACAAAAAATACCCAGATTAAAACCTCTCCGTTTCATCGCGTAAACATTCATTAATCATCTCAGATCCCCAGCGCCATCACTCAACCTTCCTAGCCCGAAACCCAACAAGCGGCAACCTACTCCTTAGCGCGAGCGAGCTCAAAACCACACTGATACTGCTCAGCGCCATCGCCAGACTAGCCCAGACAGGATCGAGCCGGACGTGAGACCCGTTACTGACGATCGGATACAGCGCGCCGGCCGCGACCGGCACGGCCGTCAGGTTATACACCAGCGCCCAGCCGAAGTTGAGCTTGATGCGCCGGAACACCGTGGCCGACAGGTCCAGCAGCGTGACCACGGACCTCAGGTCCGACTTGACCAGCACGAAGTCGGCGCTGGAGATGGCCACGTCCGAGCCAGAGCCGATGGCTATGCCCACGTCGGCGGTGGCGAGGGCGGGGCTATCGTTGATGCCGTCGCCGACCATGGCGACCATCGCGCGCCGGGAAGTGTCCTCGGAGTCGTCGCCGACGCGTCGCTTGAGAGTCTTTTGGAGATAGGAGATCTTGGCGGCTTTCTCGGTGGGCAGGACGCCGGCGATGATGCACTCGTCCGGTATGCCGAGTTGGCGGCCTACAGCGGACGCGGTGGTGGGGTTGTCCCCAGACAGTAACCAGACGCGGGTGCGACGTGCTTGGAGCGCGCGGATTATGGCTGGAGCTTCTGGGCGGATAGGGTCGGAGATTGAGAGGATCGCCGCGAGGGTGAAAGAGGTGTCTGGCCGTGAGGGAAGGGGAGATGGAGGAGGGAGCAATCTGGTTGCTGCCAGTGCGATGGACTTGGCTTCCGTCTTCCACTGTTGTAGCGTCGATGCCACCCTTGGCGTCACGGACACAGAATAGTCGTGCATGAGAGCTTCGTTGCCGACGATAAGCTCGAAGTTATCTTCCTCTGCCGGACCGCGGAAAGTCGCCTTCATGCCTTTGCCGGGTACTTCATGGATCTCGTCGGATTGGATCTTCTGAGCGGTGTGGGTGTCGCAAAACGACACGATCGCTTTTGCAATGGGATGGCTGCTACTCTCCTCGATAGCTCTCAAGCCTCCCAGCATCCTACTTTTCATCTCCTCTGAGACCTCAGTGGGGGCGTCGGGGTAGAACTGCGAGTCCGTAATAGACGGTTCGCCGCCTTGTGTAAGCGTGCCCGTCTTGTCGAAGACGACACAGTCAATATGGCTGGCCTTCTCGAAAGCTTCACCCCCGCCCTTTGCCAGGATGCCGTGCTTCGCAGCCATACCACCGCCGACGAAAATGGCCGTCGGTGCCGCAAGAGCAAGACCGCACGGGCAAGCCACAACGAACACGGCAATGGCGAATTGTAGGGCAAAAGCAACCCAGCCTCCGGACGAAACATCCAGGAAGTGACCAGGTATCCGGCCTGTGAATCCAAGACTCATCCAGATGATCCAAGTGAGGATCGCAATAAGCGTGACAGCAGGGACGAAGTAGGTTGTGAGTTTGTCGGCAATCTGCTCCACGGGAGCACGTTTTGTCTGGCCCTCGCGAACCACCTTGACAATCTGATCTAGCATCGACTGGCCGGACACGCCCGTGATGCGAACTAGAACAGGGCCCCCCTGATTGACAGTTCCGGCAAAAACCTCATCTCCAGGCGACTTCTTGACAAGTCGAGACTCGCCAGTGAGACTAGATTCATCATAGCTGCTCTCGCCTTGTACAACAGTCCCATCAGACGGTGGGGACCCGCCATGCGGAACACGAACAATGTCGCCGTACTCCAGTAAATCCGCCTGTACGACTGAGTCCGTCTGCTTCTCGGTACCATAACCCTCGACCAATGTCGCTGTCGTCGGGCGGAGTTTGCCGAGCATCTCGACCGCGTCTCCAGTCCTTGACTTGCTGTAGCTCTCGATCAATCTTCCCAGAAGAAGGAAGAAGGTCAAGAATACGACGGAATCAAAGTAGAAATTCGAGTCTTCAACTTGTGCTGGACGAGACGCAGCAGCAGCTATCAGTTGACTGACTGAAGAAACGTAGGCTATGGTAGTGCCGAGGGACATCAAGGTGTTCATGCTGCCGAATCGGTAGAAGCGCTGCAGGATTGGGGTCCTGCTACCGGGTCGCCACAGGTTTGTTATCTCCTTGATCGCACGCCTATGGAAGATGTCGGCTCCAAAGAAGTATACCGGGGTCGCCATAATGAAGAGAGCCATTTGGGCGCGACTAATGCCCGATGTCCATGGCTCCATGAGGAACATCTTTGACGAATTGTGTGCAGGTACCAAGCTCATGTAGACTATTCCGATGATGAATGTTGGCACACAGATTATGGCGGTAAGAATGACTCTGTAAAGGATTTGCTTCTGATGATGCCTTTGGATAAGCCTTGATCGTTCCTCTAAGGTCGGCGGATGATATATAGAGGCTTTCAGGGCAATGTCAGCGGCTTCAATAGCGGCCAATATATGCCTGACCGTAAATTCAGGGGCCTCAGGGGTGTAGGTGAGCTTGACTATTGGCCGTTCCAGAGTCGGTCGTTGAATGATGTCGAGGTTCCGCTGGAAACCGGCAAGACTGCTGACGACCCTAGACGGGCAGTGTTCACAGTAGAGACCGTCGATCAATATCTCTACCGTCCTGTCCTGGCCGATACTCGCTTCCTGTGAGATATCGACGACTGTGTCAACCGTCGCGTCGTAGCCGATGGCTTCGATGGCTTCAATCAGCTTGTCAACGTCGTTCTTATCTCGGAGTTCGGCAGTAGCGCTGTTAGACACTAAGTTGACGACCACATTTGAAACCCAGTCGTACTTTTTCAGCTCGTCCGTCAACGTGTTGACGCACGCCGCACAAGTCATACCACCTATTGCGAGGCTCACCTTCCAGCACTGCTGAGCCTCCTGAGGCCTACCTGCCCCCTCGTTAAGGTCGACAACGCTATCGAGGGTTGCGTCATACCCTAAGTCTTCAATAGCCTCAACAAGGTCGTCTTTCCTGTCCGGATCGCTGAGTTCCACCGTCGCACTATTGGTAACCAAATTGACGACAATGTTTGATGCCCAGTCTCTTTTCTTGAGTTCGTCAGTGATGATATTGGAGCAAGCGGCACACGTCATGCCGCCAATAGCCACAGTCGCCTGCCACCTCGGCCGGGATCGTAGAGTTTCGTCGCTATCTACGGTGACAATGGACTTGCTAGACATCTTCGGTTTTTCTCCAGCGGGTGCTACCTTCGGAGCCGAGCGCCGGTAAGACGATGGTGATGAGAACGTCACCTCGATTTCCTTCTCGTCCGTTTCGTGGGGCTTAGAGCTCCGGCACTGCTCGCAATTCTGAAGATGAGCCTGGCGGGCGTCAGACCGCGTGGTCTTGCTCTTATTTCCCGTCCAGGAAGAGGTCATCCATCGACCTAGGGTGCCCGTCGGACGAGATGAGGTACCGTGTTCGCCCATGTTGCCGTGATCCCGAGTAGCTATGGCATTAGAGGCTATCACCTCGGAGGACTCTCCAGCCGAACTCGTTACACCAGACACTTCGAAGCCACTCTCCTCAAGAGCCCTGTGCATGGCCGAGATCGATGCTTCGGAGTCGTGTTCCACGGACACAACAGATGTTACAATGTTCGGCGAAACCCATCTGACATGTCCTGGACACGAGTCTTGTATGACGGCCTTGATGGTAGACACGCAGGTAGGACAATGTAAGTTTGACAGAAGGAATGAGGTTGTGACAGGCTCGGCGGCCCTCCGCCCTGGCGTGTGCGACGACGCCATCTTAATGAATATCGGGCGGCTTGGCCCTCACGGATCTGACGGCGCCCTGACGGAACCTGGGCGTGCGATCGGCAACCAAGAACCGATTGAAAGTAAAGGCGGCCGGGCTTATTGACGAGACGGCAGTGCTGTCAGTTAGATTGCTTATATTAAGAGTAGCCCTTAAAGGAAACGCGGAAGGGCGTCAGGTGGCAGATTGTTGACAGCAGGGTAATACAGGCTGAAGTGGCCAAGTCTGGAGAAAAGACGGGAGTCTCCCCAATGGTGGAGAGCGCTGCAGCGGATATATTTGACTTGGTATGGCAGCTTCGGCGGGAACGACTGCCGACCGTAATGTATATGTAAGTCTGTCGCAAAACCAGGAATATGACAGCGTTGATGCAGAAGGAGAAAAAGAATAGAGAGTCAGGAGGGCCGCGCCGTATCCTTAAGCAACTCCAGTCGTCTCGTCGCCGTGGCTTGGCAAAGTTAGAATGTAGTTGCAGAGTTGCGTTTTCCGCACAAACCACGCATGCAGCCAAAGTGGTGCTCAGCACGACCTCCCTTCTGGTTCGTTCGACGCTTACGAGAGCATATTCTGCTTGGAAGCAACCCGATCTCTTTTCAATCCAGATAACTCAGCTTGTGCCTGGAACTTGCGTAGGAGATCATTTTGGAGTTCTGGCTCGGCAACGGAGCAGAATTCCAGTCGGTGAGTCGAAGAGATTGTGTTTCGCCCCTTCCCAAATAGTTATGTCATACAAGAGTCAGCTCATGTGACCTCCGCCCGGTTCCCGCCTGCCGAGCCGGCGAGAGTGGGGCTGCCGAATCGGACCTTGTACCGGTAGGCAGCTATTGCCACTCCGCACAAATCGCTCTCTTGCCCGTGCCAACCCGGGCGAGCGCCGAGTTTTGGCAGTTCTATTTGCGAAATAGGCAGGACTATTTGTAATAACTGCGTGACATCTCATCCAGTCTTCTAAGTGTGGCATGTTTCCTCCTCTTCACGATTACTCATCTGTAGTATTTGAGTTTACATGTAGGAGAAGCGAGATAAGTATGACGCCTCACCAGTCTCACACGGCAGCCCTCACGGATTACCTGCCTTGTCGCGTAAGTGCTCTCGCACCTGAGCTCTTGCGTGCTTTGTGCGTCCACGATCAAACTCTTGGTGAAACGTCCAATCATCTTTAATTACATCCTACAATATCGCCGAGACTCTCAAGCCACTGCGAACCCTGTACTCCAATGCCGGCAACCGATTTTGTGGATTTTAGTCATTGTTTGTTCGACATCGTTGAAGGCGGGAAGGAGTTGCCTTCGGGTGAGGCAGCACCGGCTTATTCCCTTATAGTGCTAAGAAGGGCTTAATATGCTACTATCGACGGTGCCTCTGTATCAAAAGTCTGTCCGAACGGCGAGTATGTGACGCTGACTATCATTTCAACGGTTCTAAAGCCAAAGCAGATCAACAATATTCAAGCTCTCAGCAACAGTTACCGGTCCACGGCTGATTTGATAGTCACTACGTAGCCAAGCGATCATAGACGAGGTGCTACGCACAGCCAACCGCCTTGTCCGTCTCGGCAGTGACTCCCTTGGCTCGCCTCTATGACAGCAACAGTGTCTAAATATCCGAACAGCTACGTGGCCATCAGCGTTGCGTGTGGATAACCTGCCTTGTGTAAGGGACTAGAGTCTCTGCTTATGAGAAAAGACTGTCGCGCAATGCCCGCGTGCAGACAAGCGCTCGGGGTAAGAGAGATGGCAGGTTGGGCAGCGCGAGTCCTGTCCCAGATTTCGTACGCTGCGTTCCAGCTCTGTAAGCTGTCCATCGCCAGCCCTCGATGCAGGTGTAAGGCTGGTGCAGCAATCACCATTATCAACAAACCAATGCATACTGTCTCTTGCCGTTAGATCGCTATTCGGCGTCCCCTGCGCACATTGGTTTTCGGCCTTTGGAACTCCCGTTCACTACAGCCCCGACCTAAGCTTGGGCGTTTCCATCAGGAGGTTGATCCTGTCACTGACAGAACTTCAGAGGACTCTCAATCCTGCCTCGCCATATCACCACCGGATTTCTCGAACGAAACAAAATACAATACCTGCCCGTGGATAAGAGCATAGCATGGCATTAATTACGATGACTAACCAGCTCAAATGATGGGCTGTACGCATATTTATTTCCCCGGAATCTTCCCCAGGGCGGGCGTCGCGGAAGTCGGATCTTGCAGCGAAGCACGTCTTGCCGGCCAAGAATGATGACCCACTCCGAGATCTTTGCGAGAAATGGCCGGGCACGTGATCCGGCTCGACGTCGCGCCAAATCTGGGCCCGCCAGACTGTATTGCTAGCCGGATCCGGCTTAGCGGTCAATTGCGTGATTGAAGATTCATCGAAGGCAATGTCGAAGCCGCAATCAAGGGTCCTTCTCCGGGGCTGGGCAAAGCCATTGTCGATGGCGAAATTTGTAAAGTCCGGTCGCGTTAGCGGTAGGTGAATATCTCTTTTTCTCTTTTGTACACTACTCTCTCCTTGTCTTGCTTCGTCAATTCAAGCTGTTTCGTTCATTTGAAGCAGTTGCCTTTCTGTCCGTGCTGTTCAACAGAGACAGAGTTCGTCTCGGTCTCCTTTTCTCGACACCTCTCAATTCCAGGTTCGAGTCTGCAGCCATGGCAGCCGGTGCTACCACAGATGCCAATGCGGTTCCGAGAGACTTCACGAAGCTCTCGTCGAGCCTGCCTCTTGGCCAGAAGATCCCCATCTCCACCATCTCTGGACCGACCTACGTGACGGCTCAAGTTCTTGTTCAGCAGATTGCCTACAGGCTCTCTGACAAGATCTTCTCCTACTCTCCCGAGACCTTCGATCTGGACGTTGCGGTAAAGGACTGGGCAGAGAGCAAGGAGAACAACATCCATGGATACCCAACCTCCGTGGTGCCGCTCCAGACGCGAACTGGCGCTGGAGCTTTTGCTCTTGGTTACATATTCTCCCCAGACTTCGATCTGGGCAAACGCAACATCCCTCAGTCACTCATTGCTGCTTCTCTGAGTCTTCGCCATCTCCGTTCTGCTCTGGATCAGCTGTCGCTACTCTATGGGGTCGCCAGTCCGTTTGTGGCACACGTTGCCGCGGCCGACTACTCACCGCAGAGTGGTCTGGTTTCCGAATACGGCTCCGCTCTCCAGCTTGCCGAGGAGTTGGGTCTCGGACTCGTGGCCAGCTCCTCTGCCTATGAGACCCAGCACATGGCTCTTTTCGCGACGCTGCTTGCCGCCGTTTTGCCGACCATCCACATCTACGACGGAATTCGCACCTCGAGGGAGACTTTGCGCGTAGTAGACGTTATGGGTGACGCTGGGATCAAGGAAGTGTACAACAACGTTCTCAAGACCGCCCAAAACCTGAACAAGAGGCTGGATAACGCTGGAAAGTCTGTTGAGTTGCTCAAGGCTTTCAATGACGAGCTGGGCACTGTCTATGAGCCGTTCGAGTACTATGGAGACGAGGAGGCTACGACTGTCCTGGTCGTTTTCGGCAGCGTTGAGTCCCAGTTGACCAAGCAGATTGTCGACCGTTTGGCGGGCGCCGGCGAGAGCATTGGCGCTGTGAGCGTTCGGTTGTACAGACCATTCATTGAGGAGGCGTTCTTGAAGGTCCTTCCAGCCTCGGCACAGCAAGTTGCTGTTCTTGGCCAAGTCCGCGATGAGGTCGCTGTCGAGGACGCCTCGGTCCAGTCCGTCCTGTACTCGGACGTTCTCACTGCTGTCTCCTTTTCAGACAAGTGGGCCCGAGCTCCAGCAGTAACTGATCTCAAGTATGCTGCCTCAGAAGCGCTTACGCCGAGCAAGCTCGTCACCCTTCTCCGCAGCCTGACGACTAAGCATGTCGAGACTGAGGCCACCAAACTGAGCCTCTTTAGCGAGACACAGCAATACACGTTCTGGGACGTCGACAACTCGAACTCCGCCAATGCGCCAGCCGTTATTGCCAAACTGTTGACAGACGAGTCAAGGAGAAATGTCTACGTCCACGAGGCCCACGAGAACTTGATCCAGGGCGGCATCATCCGGACCGACATCAGGAGCTCAGCCAAGCCAATCGAGGCTCCTTATGCCGTAGAGGAAGCCGATATCGTCTTCATTGGCGAAGAGAAGCTTCTGAAGGAGATTGCGATACTCAAGAGTGTCAAGGCAGGTGGGAAGGTCATCCTCCGCCTTCCGAACCTGAAAGAGGACGATATTGAGAGACGAATCCCTGACTGGGCCAAGAAGGTGCTGCGGGAGAACAATATCCAGCTCTCTGTCTTGGATTCTTCGTTCTCGCCGGCGTTCGAGAAGGACTCCCAACTTCTTGTCGAGCTTGCTTTCTTGCGCGTAGCGAGGCCGGAGCGCTCGCCGGAGGACCTGACGAAGCTTCGCTGGATCGCAGGCGATCAACCGACGCTCCAGGAGTCTGTCGATGCTCTGAACCAGTGCTTCAAGCAGGTGGAAGTGCCCGAGTCCTGGGCCGAGATCGACGCTGAGGCTGCGGCTGCGCCCGCTCTTCAGCACTTCAAGCCCAATAGCTTCGCACCCTTCGAGAAGGCCGAGGATGAGGAGACACTGCAGGTCAGTGACTGGCAGTCCGCAGCCAAGGGCTTCGCTTTCAAAGAAGCGTACGGAACTCAAACCGGCCTACGACCCGATCTCACTACCAAGACCTACACCATCACCGTGAAGGAGAACCGCCGTCTTACCCCGGATGAGTACGACCGCAACATCTTCCACATCGAGTTCGACCTTGGCGATTCCGGTCTTACGTACAAGATCGGCGAGGCCCTCGGTATACACGCCGACAACGACCCTGAACAGGTGGCCGCGTTCATCGAATCCTACGGTCTCAACGCCTCCGACCTCGTCCAAGTGCCCTCCCGCGAGAACCTCGACGTCCTCGAGACGCGCACCGTCTACCAGTCGCTCCTCCAGAACCTGGACATCCTCGGCAAGCCGCCCAAGCGCTTCTACGAGCTCCTCGCCGGCTTCGCCACCGACGAGGCCGAAAAGAAGAAGCTCGAAGCCCTGGGCGGCCAGGCCGGCGCGGAGGAGTTCAAGCACCGCAACGAGGTCGACACGGTCACCTACGTCGACATCCTCGACGAGTTCCAGTCCGCGCGGCCGTCCTTCGCGGACCTGGTGCGCATCGTCTCGCCGCTCAAGCGCAGGGAGTACTCGATCGCGTCGGCGCAGGCCGTGACGCCCACCAGCGTCGCGCTCATGATCGTCGTCGTCGACTGGGTCGACAGCAAGGGCCGCACCCGCTACGGCCAGGCGACGCGGTACCTCTCGGGCCTCAAGGTCGGATCCACCGTCGTCGCCTCCGTCAAGCCGTCCGTCATGAAGCTGCCCGCCAAGGACACCGCGCCGCTCATCATGGCCGGCCTGGGTACCGGGCTCGCGCCCTTCAGGGCCTTCGTGCAGTACCGCGCCATGCAGAAAGCGGCCGGCAAGGAGATCGGCGCCATCCTCCTGTACCTCGGCTCCCGGCACCAGCGGGAGGAGTACCTCTACGGCGAGGAGTGGGAGGCCTACCTCGACGCGGGCGTCATCACTCTGCTCGGCGCCGCCTTCTCTCGTGACCAGCCGCAGAAGATATATATCCAGGACCGCATGCGCCAGACCATGACCGATATCGTCAAGAGCTACATCCAGGACGAAGGGTCGTTCTATCTGTGCGGCCCGACGTGGCCTGTGCCTGATGTCACGGAGGTGCTGCAGGAGGCTGTCGCTGCTGAGGCGAAGAGCAGCGGACGTAAGGTAGATCCGCGGAAAGAGATTGAGAGGCTGAAGGAGGATAGTCGTTATGTCCTCGAAGTGTACTAGATGGAGGTATTGATAGACGCGTGTGTATATATGTCGCTATTTCGATCGCACGCATGACTAAAAGCTGAGGTTGGTCCGTCAGTGGACCTGGGTCTCAGTCCCTAGTTGTATCTAGCATAGCGTGTTATAGTTTCCATGTAAAAGTTGAAGCTTTTTCTGAGTTTGCTGACCTTAGTTTTCATTGACAAGCTACCTTTTCTACGCATACCCATGTCTTCCCATGATATCCTTCACCCTATCCAACGGCAGCGCCTCGACCACATGTCCCTTATGGCCGACCATGGTCTCGGCGCCACACAGTGCATTGTAGATAGCCTCCTCCGTAGCATCAGCAGCCGCCTCAAACAACGCATTGATGGTATGATCGTCCGTAACCTCAACCGCCCTCGCCTCCGCCTTGAACGGATCCACACTCCTCGCCTCGGCAGTGACGCTCTGCACCGCTACCTCGTTGGCCGTGCTGAAAGCCAGGAAAATATCCCCCGACGGATTATGCGCATGCGCGCCGACCTTGGCCAACCCAATAGTGGCCCTCTTGGCGATCCTCTGCAGCTGCGTCGGGTGCAGCGGCGCGTCCGTGGCCAGGATGATGATGATGCTCCCGTCCTTCTGGTCCTTGACCCTGTTCATCTCGTCCTCCTTCTTCTTGGCCTCGGCCGCGGCCGCGGACTTGGCGTCCTCGTCGGCGATGATCCTGCCGACCGGCACGCCCGAGATGCGCAGGTGCTTCTGGCGGCCGTAGTTGGCCTGCACGAGCGCGGCGATGGTGTACGTCTTCTCGGGCGCGACGCCGTCCGGTCCCGGGACCCCGAGGCCGGGCACGACGCGGCTGCTCGTGCCCGTGCCGCCTTTGTAGCCCTGGCACATCATGCCCGTGCCGCCACCCGTGTTGCCCTCCGGAATGGGCACGCCCTCCTTCGCCTCTTTGATGCCGGTCACGATGTGTTCGGGCCGCACGGCGAAGATGCTCAGGTCGTTCAGCCAGCCGTCGAAGGTCTCGGCCACAACAGGCAATAGGAACCAGTCAACGCCGTTGCCGCGGTGGGCCTGCGCGTCGATGGCGTAGCGGTAGATGCCTTCGTAGGCGGCGCCGACGGCGAAGCTATTGGTGATGATAATGGGGCTGTGCAGCAGGCCGGTCTCTTCGATCCAGTGGCTCCCTGTCATCTCGCCAGAGCCGTTGAGGCGGAAGATGCCGGCATAGCACGCCTTGTTGAACCAGTCCTTCCGCGGTAGGATGGTGGTCACGCCGGTGTTGACGGCGCCGGAGTGGGAGTGGATCTCCTGCGTGTGGACGGCCACGCCGGGCACATCAGTCAGGGCGTTTAGCGGGCCGGGCTTGTACTCGCCTAGCCAGACGTTGGGGACGACGTCCCGCAGGCGGGCACGGGGGCCGGAGGAGGTTGGGACTGTGGTGTTGGCTGCCATTGGGGCGTGGGTGGCAGTAGTGGTGTGTTGTGGGAATGAGAGGAAGGACGGAGATGAGACGGGATGAGTGGTCCGTCCGGTTTCTTGAGGTCAAATCACTGATTTACCGTTTTTTTCACCATCCGACAGCAGTCAGGTCTTATATAGACGAGTGCTACATAGATGTAATTTACCTTGTGTTTGGTCGTTTTCTTGCGGCACGTCGCTCAGGAAGACGTCGCGATAAAGATTTATCTGATCGTCAATCAATCCGGCAAGTGACTCACGCCGGACATGTATTGGAAACACCAAGACTGAATTCTAGATTTTTGCTTTGAGATGTTGGATTGGCAGCATATCGAGCTGCTGTTCTCGGACTAGGTTTTGGCTAGAACACGGGTCTGGGAGGACTCGGTGGAGTAAAAGTCGATCATGGCGTGCTTAGGGCTCCAAACGGCAGCGTGGGAGATACCTTAGCCATTGCCAAGTCCTACACAGCATATGCACACCAGCGGCGAGACGTCTCGATATGATGTAAAGGGACATTAACGACGTCTCTTACTGTTTAAATGGATGTGTAATACGGAGCTACCGAGGTACCTTACTGTGATGTAAGGGAAGATGTTCGTGGGGTCCATGACGGCAGTGAGCCAGTGACCCTAGAATGCGGGGTAGCTTTAGGGTGGTTTTGGGGCGCTAGTCCGCTGTAGCGTGCTCAGGGACATGTTAAGCTGTCCCATATCAAGGCACCTGTGGTCGCTAACATTGAACTGTGGAAACCCTTCCAGGTCTCCTCAATGCCGACAGCCAACCACCGAAGTTAACCGGCGCCCGCATCCGAAATGTGCTTTTCTCATCCCGGCGTCGGCCATTGTTTTGGTGCGGAGAAAGAGGAGAAGCCTTGCTCGGAAGTCGAGCTAGCAAGTGCTACAAACATTGAGCCCGTCACGGTGTTTCTTTCTTTTTATTTCTTATGTTACGTTGTTTTGTACTATATCAGGTTTCCTTAGAAGCTTCAACTGAGCAAAAAACATGGGAGGATTAATTCGTGCTGTGCCCAGCGTAAGTGACGTACATGACCGAAGTCTATGAGGACGGGCAGCATCTCTAACTGTCTGTCCTAGAAAGCTGCCAGGGCGACAAGTCTCTTAAAGACTGTTCAGTACAACCATCCACCAAACTGTCCCTGTCATTCGAACCCAGGCCATCATCACAACCATGTGGCGCCAGCTGTCTCCAAGTTCGCCGACCAGCAGTCAAGGCGAAGTTATGCGACGCCACAGGACTCATCACAGCTGAAGGAATACGCCTTTGAGATGGCGGCTTCCTCAATCCGCTTCGGGCCTGGTGCCACCCAGGAGGTAGGCATGGACCTGAAGAACATGAATGCCAAGCGAGTCTGCGTCGTGACAGACGAAACGGTCGATAAGCTGGACGCCATGAAGCAAGTGCGCGAAGCACTTACGCGCGAGGGCATCGACTTCAAAGTGTTCAACAAGACACGTGTCGAGCCCAAGGACAGCTCGTGAGTTTCCTTCTCTGCACACTGCCATGTTTAGCGGTCCTTGTCTAACGAGATCACAGAATCAAGGAAGCGATCGCGTGGGCTAAACCCTACAACCCAGACAGCTTCTTGGCCGTCGGAGGCGGCTCTGTAATCGACACCGCCAAGCTCATGAACCTCTACGCCTGCTACCCCGAAGCCGACTTCCTCGACTTCGTGAACGCGCCCCTCGGCAACGGCCGGCCCATCGACAGGAAACTCCACCCGCTCATTGCTATCCCCACCACTGCCGGCACGGGGAGTGAGACCACCGGCACGGCCATCTTCGACCTCGTGTCCAAGCGGGCCAAGACCGGCATCGCTCACCGCAACCTCAAGCCCACCCTGGGAATATGCGACCCCATCAACACGAGCACCATGCCCTCTGCCGTCAAGGCCAGTTCCGGTCTGGACGTGCTCTGCCACTCGCTGGAGTCGTGGACGGCCATTCCCTTCAACGAGCGGACCCCTCGGCCCGCAAACCCCATCCTGAGACCGGCGTATCAGGGCGCGAACCCGATCAGCGACATTTTCTCACTAAACGCTCTGAGAGCTACCGTCAAGTATCTGCCTCGCTCCGTCAAAGACCCCGAGGACACAGAGGCCCAAAGCCAGATGCTCCTTGCTGCCACTCTCGCCGGTGTCGGCTTCGGCAATGCCGGTGTCCATCTCTGCCACGGTATGAGATCCTTACCACCCTACTTTTCCCACAGAGCATACAGAATTAGTTCCGATTACTGACCCCACTCTCCAGGCATGTCCTACCCCATCTCCGGCCAGAACCCAGGCTACAAGCACGCCGGCTACGAGGTCCCCTCGCCCATAATACCCCACGGCGTCTCCGTCGCCGTCTCCGCCCCGGCCGTCTTCCGCTTCACCGGCGCCTCTAACCCGGAGCGCCACCTACAGGCCGCCGAGGCCTTCGGCGTCGACATCAGCAACGTCAAGCGGGAGAGTGCCGGCGAGGTGCTCGCCGACGCCATCACCCGCTTCCTCGCCGACCTCGGCGACCAGCCCAAGGGTTTGAAGGAGCTGGGTTTCAAGCGCGAGCACATCGACGACCTCGTCGAGGGGACTATTCCCCAGGCTAGGGTGCTGATGCTGGCGCCGGGCTTGGCGAAGGAGCTGCAGGAGGAGAGGGACCAGTTGAGGAGGTTGTTCGAGGACGCGTTAGAGCATTGATGGCTGGGACGTTGGTTTCTCAGATATATACGCAGTTTAAGCATTGAGTACAACCGGCAAAGTTCTCACAAAAGTGGCGGCTTGGGGTATCGAGGCCTGCTCGATAACATATGTAAACCTGGGCTGTAGTCATTATAACGTGATACACAAGATGTCCTCTGCTTTCAGTCTTGTTGATTCTGCTAAGCTCTGTGTGTATTATATGCTGGCTCTGTATGATTCCTTCGGAATATGAACTTTATCATGGACGTACCGTTGTGGGACCTCTCATGGCTCCTGATGGAGATGTCTGTCTTGCCATACTGACTATGCCTGCTCAGGGTTGTGGTGGTATCACTGTGCAAAGGTTCCTATTTCTCACTCTGCGTTTATGATTTCTTTTTGTCACTCTGCGCTTGAAAGGGTATCACTAGCCAGGCATCACTGGTCCAGGCGCATCTGACAGTTAAAGGTACGCAGTGCCGTTACTGTCCATCGTCTTTGACTCAGTGGAAGTTATTTATGAATTGTGGAAGTGTCAAGGTGAGATCATGGGCTGGCCTCCACCTCCGTGACGCAGCCGCCAACTGAAAGACGCGTCGCGTGGGCTCGTGCTCGTTCTTGGGCACAGCCAGGGCCATGACATACCCAGTAAGGTGAGGGCACGGTGTGAGCTACAATCGTCACCTAGTGTGACCGCAATTTGATCACCTGCGAGTGGCGCAGTGGTAGTGGTGCTTGCACTAACCCACCGGGGCTCTGTATACAACCCATGAGAACAAGAGTTCGACTTAGAGTAAGCCGCCGCGACCCATCACAAGACTTTTTTTTTGTGCCTTCTTTTTCCCTATCTTACTGAGTTTCGGTTATCGTGAGGGGCTTCTCTAGGTAGGTTCACTTCACTTTTAAGACTCGGACTACCTAGTGAAGCCGCGTACTACCAAGTTATAAGGCCTGAGGGTGATGACAGGATTCAGCTTGAGATAGCAAGTTGAACCACACTCTTTGAGTACTACTAGAGTTTCGGATTGCAGAAACTCCGTAGGGCTATTACTCGCATAGGTACGTTCAACTCATTCTACTCTAAGGTTTTGTGGCAAGCCTTAACGGGCACAAGCACCTACAACTGAGAGTTCGTCTGATATACGACCGCAGCTATGACAGCAAAAGTCTGAACCTTCCTTGGTCGACTTAAGGTATTACAGTAACGATAAGGTTTATGTGCGCGATCTAGTTCTTTACACATCTCTGTGCAGGTCTGAAGGTTATGGATTTCATCGCAGTCAAAATGTATTTAAGACTCTCGTTTCCACCTTATGTCTCGCAACAGAACTCTTTAACATTCCTCAAAGGCCTCAATACTACTGGCAGATCCTTTCAAGTCTGGTGAACCATCCCGACCAGAGAGCGAAACTACAGAGACATCCACCGTCGTGCTTCAACTGAGAAGGAATCATGCCATTCGAGGTTATCTACAGCGGTCCGACCGAGGACGACGTCGAGATCGCACAGAGGTTGACGTCGCTGAGCATCCACAGAGAAACACCACTCAGCTCAAAAGCCACGTCTGCACGATCAGCCCCAATATACAAGCTCCCAGTCGACTTGCTATTCGAGATCAGCCGGTACCTCCCGCCCCCGTCGCGAGCTGCACTGGCTCTGGTCAGCCCACGGACCTTGACGTTCCTAGGCAACGAACTCCTCACACTCGGGCTACATGACGAACAGCGCTTTTAATTGTTCCGCAAGCTCATGGAGCACGATGAGTGTTCCGCGCCCCACCAGCACATATGTTCCTGCCTGAATTGGGAGTCGCCAGCGCGGAGACGCCTTATAAGGAACAAGATACGGGATCCAAAGTTTCCTCTACCGCCGTTCCGTGTCGTTAAGGAGATCATGAGCAGCGTCAAAGCTGGTGCCGATTTCCAGGACGTCGTCGCCAAGCACTTGGAACACTTTGCCAATTTCCACGAAGAATCTACGGGACAAGAGCCGGCCTTGAACCGCGGTGAACTCTACATCAGCGAAGGGAACTTGATGATGAAGGTTGAGATAGCGCTTGAGCCTCACGTGGTCCGAGATCTTGAGGGTGGCGGCGTCCTTCGCATGCCCAACATATGCGGACACCTCCGATGGGCCAAAGCATATCCCTTCCTGAGAATTCACAAGGGTACCTTCTCCAACTGCCCCGTCTTAGCCGACTCCTACGCGGACATCCAGATGGGGTTCTGGAGATGGTTGGAGGAGCAGTGCGATCCTTCCAAAGTGACAGCTGGAGCTGGCAAGCCGAACAACATGGAGATGGTGTTTGGGATAGTACGAAAGTGTGATTCCTGCTACACGCAGTTCTGCCTTAACTTGGTACGCTGTGAGGACGAGCCGGAACAGTGCGTGCTCGTCTTTACGGTCTGGAAGAACTTAGGTTTGGGGGAGGAAGACTACACCTGGAAGACACACGCTGGAGGCTCACCGTTTACGTATGGCCTTGTCTGGCCATGCTCATACGATCTGTACCAGAGACCAGCATTTACGAGGAAAGGGAGGTACTGCTTCGACGATAGCGACCGCCTATATACCATATAGGGAAGCTGTCTCCCGCTCAACAAGCGTCAGATGTCTTGGCGACTAAGAGCACCTTTTCTACTCATTGCACTGTTGATTTGAGTTGATTTTTGCTTCATGTGCACAACCAAGGGCATTCATGTTTTGTAATTCGGGCTATGGGTTTTGAGCCGAACACGTTATTGTTGAAATCTTCATCTTAGACTAGGTAGATAGGTACTTGATTTATTAGTCGACTTAGCTGATGATAAACGAAACACTGTCCAGTTATGTTTTGCGGCCGGTATGCACGCCTTTCCTAGGTACATAGGACTGTAGCCAATCGCCGGTGAAAACTATGACTGGAGTTCTTGCCACAGACGGCTCAAGCATCGAATCTTGTTTGGGAGCTCATGCGCCGCACTGCTACTTCTCAAGCTACACAACAACACCTCCAAAACAACTCAGCATTGTGACATGTGGATTGCAGGCTTCATATTCGGCCTGTTTAAATAGAGGTATCAACTCGCCAAAGTCTTTTCCCAAGCAGCTATACCTGTCACAGTCTCTTTAAAGGGCAGCCAGCTATCTTGTTCCTCGCTATTGCAGGCACCACCCCGCCAGATTGACCTTACAGTCATCCCACGCCAGAATCAGTACTTAATACCCGATTGCCAATTCCTAGAGAGCATCACTCCGGCAGACGGCAGACACGCACCAAAGATGCGTCTCGAGTACTTACTCCTCTCCTTTCTCCCACTCCTATGCCAAGCCCGCTGCCAGACTTCGACTCCCACCTCCACCACTCACAAGTCGCTGGTGTCTGTGGACTCTCAGACCTCCTTCTTCGTCCAGACTACCATGCCCACAGGGACGGGTGTCACTGAGAGCACGAGCACAGTCGAGAGCACCGCATCCGGCCAGGGGACTGGTAGTGAGACCCAGACTTTGTCATCGTCTTCAAGTACCGCACCGCCGGCGAGTACTGCAACACCGAACGCCGGTGTTACTCAGGCTAGGAACGGCGCTTTCATTACGGCTGGGATGCTTGCGGCAGTCTTGGTGGTAGTTGCCTGATTGAGGGGGACCGCGGGTGGTAACGAGCACTATAAGCTTGGTAAACCTTCTTTCAAGACCTCGGTGTTCTCTCTCTTCTATTCGTGATAGCTATGGGACTGACCAGATTGGATGAGCCGTGTCACATACCTTAGCCTCAGAGATTTCACGATGATATTGTATCATCAAATGTTGGATAAAGCCTGAAGCATCCATGGAGCCATTCTTGTCTCTAATATGGGACGCTCATATACATGATTTCTTGCTGCCGTAACGCCGGGCTCCATCTCCTCATGTGCCACATGCCAACCTATAGATACTGGAAGAAAACGACAGGTTGTGAGGCAAACACAAAGAACAAGGCGGAATAGATACAGCGCTGAAGCAACCAGCCAATCACTCATCCCACATCTCTTCTTCCCACAAGGAACCAGCGCTGCCCTCTTTACCTCCCCGCCGGGCTAAACGCAGCCCTGACCTCCGCCCTGGGCCACTCAAACACCACCTCCCCACCATAGACCTCGTCCGTGATCCTCAGGATCCTCGTCTCCACCCCGGCGTAGAACTTGGCGCACTCCTCCAGCACCGCGCCGATCAGCTTGGCCGCCGCGCCGGGGCTGTCCTCGTCGCCAAAGTGCTTCTCGATCCGCTTCCGCAGCGTCTCGATGCCCTTGCGCACCTCCCTGGCGTCGTACCCGCTCAGGATCTTGTGGAACACCGCCTTGGAGTTGCTCGGCTGCGCCGCCACCGCCGCCGGCGCCTTGCCGCCCGCCAGCTGCGCCTCGATGTTCTCCAGGTGCTCCAGCAGCCGGCCCAGCGGCCGCCGCATCACCGCCGCGATGTACAGCGACATGTGCTCCGCCAGCTCGCGCTGCGCCGCCTCGCGCCAGTCGTCCAGTACCTCGAGGTTGCGCGGGTTGTCCACCTCTTCGAGGTAGTGGTTCATGTTCTCGATCAGCAGGATGTGGAAGTTGAGCGCCAGCTTTTCCTCGGGGTCGGCCGAGTTGCCGCTGCCCACCGACGGCGCCCCGGGTATGCCGACAGAGGGCGTCTCTCGCGCGATGACCTTGAGGGAGTCGAACATGGTCTTGAGAATGCGGTCGTACTCGTGATCCACCATCCTGCGGACTGGGAGGTGGGGATCCACGCCGGCGAGCATGTTCTCTATTGTGGTCAGGAACTGCGGGAAGATGCGCATGAAGCCAATCACGCCCTTGCGCTTCTTGATCTTGACTTTCGTGTCTTCGATGGCCCGAATCTGCTCGTCGACAAATCTCTTGAAGCGGACTTCGAGATTGCCATGGAGTTTCTGGAGCAGGTTGTTCAGGAAGTCCTGATTTGACTGGCTCATGTCTGCCATCTTGCGCTCGAGGGCTGCGAGGACGCCGACCCCTTGTCTTCACATGTTGTTAGCAATAGTATTTAGGGCAGAACTGGTGTGGTCGACTTACAGAGGATCTTGACCTAGTACCCACTCCATGAAAGTTGTCAGCTCCTTCTCGAGGAACGTAAAGATAACCTCCATGGCCTTGGTCACTCTCCGGGCCAGGTCACGATTCGGCTCCATCAGCCTGTGGCGTCTTAGGTCGCCGCCTCGTCGGTCTTTCGGTCTCGTGGCAGCAACAACATCTGGGAAATCTGCCTGCTCGAGGCTGGTTGCGTGGAAGAAGTCGACAACGAAGTTCTGCTCCATTTCCACTAGTGGCAGTAGATCCTCCAAGGCACCAGCAAACACCTCGTAGGCGAGTGCTCGTCCACTCGACGACTTTTCGACCAGGTTTGTACGGCTACCGTCACCAAGAGGCGAGCGGAGACTCCGCGCCAAAGTCTGGCTTCGCTTCACGGTAAGCTTCCGGGCGGTGGTTGTGATGCTTTCCTCCTTCTTTTCCTGCAAGGAGGTGAACAGCAGCTCGCCCTCGTCGCCTGTAGGCTTGCGAGCGTTGTTCTTCCAAATGTTCAGAGCGCTCTTAATCTGATCCCTATAGATCGGGTTGCTCTTATCCTGGTAGATCTGAATGATGCGGTCCCAGTTGGCAGGATCCATGTCCCGAGCGTAGAGAACCAGAGCACTATACTGCCAGAGCATATCTCGACCCGCATCGAAATTCTTTGGGTCCAGCTTCTTCGAGAGCGCGCCGTCAAGCGATCTTCTAGTGGCTCCGTAAGCCGCGTCAAACTGTCGAGCCATAAATTCGACGAGTCTTCGCATGAAGGCTGAACTCTCGGAAGTGTACATCTCCTTCTTTTCTTGGACAATCCGCATGGAGCCGAAGTCGCTGTTGAAGCCGACGGCCAGTCCGGTGCTGTCATCCTCTCTTGTGCGAGACCCACTGCCACTCGTGCTGGGGTCAATTTTGGCCATGGCCTTGTATAGCGTGACGAGCGCCGATTCTATCTGCTCGATACCACTTGGACTTTCCAGTGGAGCCACGCTCAAGGCGTTCAGGTCCGACGAGCTGATCGCACATGTCTCAAGGAGAGACTCGAGCTCCTTCCTGAGAAGTTTCTGGTTAGCTGCTTGGACCTGGAGACCCTGTCCTTGAGCCTCGATGTACGCAATGTCGTCATTGAGAGTCTATGCAACGAGTCAGTCAGGCTTCTGCCGTATTCAAGAGCGCATAACTTACCGAAAGCTCTACACTATACAATGTAAGCAGGTTGTCGAGCTCGTCGCACTCGTTGATAGCAACATCGATCCCCTTCTTGATAGCATTCACTCTTTCGTCCTCATCTTGAAAGCGAGCAAGCCAGCCTCCTGCCTGAGCCTTGTTGAGCTCCCGCTCGACATCAACCTTGATGTCGTCGAAGTTCCGGGCTCTCATCTGTTCGCCAGGCACCCAGCCGAAGTAGTCGAGCCACTTGGCAAATTCCGTACTCTGACTATCCAATATCGAGGGGTCGATGCCTAAGGAAGTCAGATACTTGGTATCATTCCCAGATATAATGGATTTTCGCTCTGTCGGCTCTTCGATTTCTTCAGTTTTCTTGGGTTCTTTGGCGGCCGGTTCAAGACTGGCAGGGCGGCTGGCGTTAGGAACCGTAACCTTGACTTCCGGTATTGCCGATGTCCGACCAGGGCTTCTCACTGGGGGCTCCGGACTGCCGACAGGGGTCGGTGTCTTTTGGGCGGGTGTAGGACGCGGGGGAGCAGGTACCACGCTTGTAATTCCGTCCGGACCATCGTTTGTCTTGTTTTGATTTTGGCGGAGACGCTCTCCAGCACCGCCGGGGCGTGGTTTAAACGCGTTCGCTGCCGCAGCGGCTTTCCAGAAGGCGCCTGCGATTTCACCCTTTGATTTTTTGGCCTTGATCATCGGTCCAAGGCCGGGTCGGTTATCCTCTGGCTCTGGTGGCGGCGATATCGGGGATTCTGCGGGCGACACAGGTGCCGGTGCAGGGGTAATAGCAGGTGATGGAGCAAGCTGCGGAGTTTGCCTTGCGGACGCTGGAGGTGTCTCAACTGGTGGACTGGCTGGGAAGGCCCCAGGAAGGTCCAGCTTACTGGTCTCACCTGGTACTGCAGTCTTGGCACTCCTCTCGCTCGTGGCGCTACGGTCGCTGATGGCCCTGTCCATAAAATTTGGCCTTTCGCCGGCAGTTGTGTCGCCGAAAGTCTCAGGATCTATCCGTCGCGTCGAATTCTTGCGTGGTGACATGCGCTCCGTGCTTCGTGGAGGCACAATTGGCTCCCGACGCATACTCGGGCTCATCAATGGTGCCGGTACGAGATCTCTGTCAGGCTGCTGTAGGGTCCTCAATGGATCCATGGGTGGTCGTCGCCTCTCTGGCGGCTTCTCCTCGACCGGCTTGGGTTGCTCAGGCGGTGGTGTTGCGTAATTGCCATTGGGTCCATTCCGTGATCTAGGGCGTAGACTAGATGTATCCTCACTGCGTGAAGCGAAGGAGTTGGCTACCGAGTCCTGGCTCTTGTTGCTAACAGCTAGACGGCGCAACGAGCCCTCTTGAGGCCTGGAAGTGGTGGTGTCGAAGCTTCTAGCAGGGGAGGAGCCGCCGTTGGCCGTCATAGCACCGCGGGACGGTGGTGGCTGCGGTGAACTACGTGACTGATCGGATGGAGGGACCAGAGTGCTCGAAGTGGACGAAAGTGTACTTCCCCCAGGCTGACCACCTATAGCAGGCGACGATCTTGACGTAGGGGGCCTGTTAGCCCTTCCGGTCTGGGCGCCGCCCAGAACCTGATCGAGCTCCCGCTGGTCAAAGCCAGTCAATATCGGCGTCCGTCCTCCGGTGTATTTGTGATAAATCTTGATCAGGCTGGCAATGAAGAACTTCTTCTCTTTGTCGGTCTGCGCCTGCCAGTAGTACGGCTTTCCAAGCGTTATGAGGAACCCCACATCTCCGGCCCATTCTTGATGATCCGCGTTAGCTGTCGCGCTTGTGTAGGACTCAATGGCGGTGAGGTCGTCTAGATTCCATGTCTTGCCAATGGAGAACGTGCCGTTTGCGTTCTCCTTTGATTTATGTACGCGAACCCTGCCAGACTTGCGCACTGCGACGATAATGGTGCGTTGTTTCTCGGAAGAGGGAGTTCGTTGAAGTGGCGCTGGGGGCGCGGTCGGAGAGCCAGAATATTCGGTGATCTTGATGTGAGTTATGTAGGTTTCAAGAACTATATGTCAAGAAAGAGCACATTAGTCAGTCTCCCAGATCAGATGCGACCATATTGTCATTGTTGTGACTCCAATCAAAGAAAGGTTTCGCGATGCTGCAGCTTACCGGAGCCATCGTCGTCCTTTTTGCTGAAACAGCTGTCAATAATCCGCCTCTTCTCATCCTCAAACAACTCCGCCCTTGACCTATCTCTTCCTGTCGGTAACGCCATGGCGACCAGCTCTGGAGCCCCCTCCTCGGTCTACTTCCGATTGGGATCACAGGGCAGCTTCATGAAGTTTCGGGCAGCGCGGACTCGGCGGGGGACGAGTGCATCTTCGGTATGAACTGCTATATGCGCCCCCACAGGGCGGACTTGGAGAGCAGTCAGAGAATCACAATTGAAGAGTTGAGCAAATGGGCGAGCACAGAGACTGTTTGAAAAGGACGAATGATTATTGGGAGCTCGTTTCGAAAGCTACGTTGAAGATGCCAGTCAGTAGTGAGGCTTGGCCCCTTCGAGATGCAGCGCTACCTACCCACAGTGATGCAGCGGTCCGTGCGTCAGGTGTGGCGCCCCCCAGCAGCTCCAGCCACAGACCAACCCGATGGCTTCTTTGTGATGCTGTTTCACAACTCTAATAATTCAAGCTCTTAATGTGTCTTCACTGCAGGCCGTCACATATCACATGTCTCAGATTGCGCTCGAGTCCTTGTACACAGGCATGTCTTTCTCTTGTCACTACTGTAAATAAGCTTGCTGCTTTGAACCTCAATTCCTGCACCGCAGAAGTTCAAAATGGACAACACTGCAAGAACCGAATCGAGAGCCATACACAAACAAAATTGACGATCTATCTTGTTCCCTGCATATATAGGGATGAAGTCCATGAGCAGGCCACTATTCATCGTCATCCTCCTCATCAGAATCTCTAATGTCAGGAGGTGGTCTAAAATCATCAATCATTAAACTCTCCGGCAACCGAATCTGTGACGAGCCGAGAGAGTAATGCTGACCGAGCATAAACCTTACTGGACTCTTGTCTTCCACATATCCATGAGATGACGGCCCACTCGAGCCCGTAACCGGTCGTGGAACCGACTTCTCGGGCGTCACGGCTTGGCTCGACGCCTCGGTGGCCGTTGTTGCTTGGGATGGCCGGACATGAGTGACTTCCCTATTCATCGGCAGTGACGGCAAAGGCAACTGTGGAACTGCCGGCAGCCTCCGTACGGGAGCTGGAGTCTTGCTGGCTGGCAACTGTGGCCGTGCAAACACATCGTCCGATGCGGGCTTGGCGTTAGGGGTCAGTTGCACTTCTGATGGTTGTTGCTGGCTTGACAAGACAGCGGCATTATCAATGGCGCCATCTGGCGCAACCTGCGTAGAATGGATGAGATCGCTACGCAGTTGGTCTTCGATCTCTTGTGGTGTTGACAGGATACGCTGGGACTGATCGTGATCTAATTGCGTTTCTTCGGCGAAGAGTGCACAACGCAAGTTGCCCAGCAGCTGGCCCACCACGGCAGGAGGGACGTAAACATATTTCTGAGGGGGACCTTCCATCCAGCCGTTTTCCTTCATCGTTGAGAGCGAGACTGGGTTGTTGAGCTGGTAGACTTGCAACAGCTCATAAGCGAACTTGGACCCCGTCTGAGCATTGAATTCCCGGTTGCCTATCCCGCTGTGCTCGTCGATTTCTCCAGGCTGTTTGGCCGGACCGATGATGGCCATGTAACGTAATTCGCATATTGGACGTGTAACATACATCCAGATGCGCGAGACAGTGTTGGGTATCTTGTAGTTGCGAAACTCGTGGTTTTTGGTGCCGCTGGCGATGAGATTTGCAGGTTCAGGGTGGATGGAGACGATGATGTCTGACCTGTCTGTTTGTGGTGCCATTGACCTGATCACCTCAAGCGGCACTCGCTGGCTCTCAAGGCCTTGGGTATAGAACTGCGACTTTGTCGCTGGGGTGTCCTGGGTGGTGTCCGCGTCTTCGGTTTCTCCTAGGAACTGGACCTGAGTCTTTCGGTTGCGAGCTGAGCGGGACGGGGAACTCTGAGCAGCGGACGTTTGAGAATTGCGCGGTGTCGTTGAGACTAATTCAGCCTCTAGATGTTCATCCTGTGTCTCTGCAGGGACCTCGGCTTGAACTGCGCGGCTTCGACTGCGAGTATTATGTGAAGGTGGACTTCTAGGAACGGATTTGCCAGACACGACAGGCGTAGCCGCAGGAAGGTCAAATCCTGAAGCCTTCGATGCTTCGACCTTGACACCACGTAATGAGGGTGTTGGTGTCACTGCCGCCTTGAGTTCCGGAAGTTCGTTAATACTAGAGGACGGGGGCGCGTTATTCAGGTCTCGTGCCTTACGTGAGCTCGAGCGTGGATCACTGTGGACTTTGCGAGCAATGGGAGTAGGCGATCCTTGGTCGGACTCCGTATCGGATGATCCGATTTCACGTTCGTCCCCCGTTGCTACTTTAGGCGTCGTCGGTACTGGAGCTTCTGTTCCCGAGCTAGGCATGCCTTGCAGAGTTGGCGATACGGCAACGCCATCATTGCTTTTTACCGGGGTCGGTTCGAGACTCAGCGGCTCGTCATCAGAGTCAGGGATCTCGAGTTCAATCTCGCCCAATGGGCGTCTCATGTTGGCCTGAGGACCTTCCTCTGCACGAGCGCCAGCGGTCGCCTTTGCCCCAAGTATGGACTCGCCCAGCTCCACACTGGCTCGCGTAGAAGCTGCCTCTGTTACAAAGGGAAGACGTGGTACTTTCAAAGATGATTGCGTGGGATCAGAGGATGGGAAGCCAGGGGCAGAGCTGTAGGAGTCTTCGATGACCATCTTACGTGGCCGTTTGGAGACTGTCTCCGACGTTGCCAGTATCGACTGTGAGGGGTTGGTATTATGCGTCCTTTCTTTCAAGGGAGATCGAAGAGGCGGTATCCGAAATCTTTCGGTATCGAGCGGTGTCCCCGGTGTTGGCTGGGACGACGGCACCTCCCACACGTCTGCTTTGGTCTTCTTGTGAACTGGAGTCTGCGGTATCATAGATGTTGCTCTGCTGTCCGTAACATGGGACAGGGCCTTGTTTGAAGCCCGCCCGTCCTTGAGACCAGGGATCGTCAGATCCTCATCTCCGTCCTCGGAATCCTCATCGTCAGAGTCAGGAAAATGCTGCACCCCTTCATCGTCTCCTGCTGTGGAAAGGAACTGGGTCAGAGTCTGAGTGTGGAAAGACGAGCTAGGTGTGTCGCCCATCGTCTTGCGCCTCTTCTGTGGCCGCTCTTCCGGTCCAGCGTCCATATCAAAGTGCTCCGGCTCAACAGGTTCGACGTAGCCGATCTGTGTCAAGGTTGATTGCCTCAACGAACGGGCTGATTGTGGTTTTCGGGCATAGGTCTTGACCACCTTGCGTCTTCGAGGGAACTCGAGCTGTGCCGGAGCGGGTGAAGAGTGGTAGACTCGAGTAGGCGGAGCTTTGCCCCGGGATCTTGTTTGGGCGGGCATTTCTGTATGCTTCTTGATCTTCGACCTTGCCATGGCACATACATACGAGAAACCCAACTAACGACGTCTATCTGGTGATGCAACCGTCATCAGGCCCCACATCTTGAGCTCTAGGTTGCCACAATCCAAGTGACGACGAACAGTTGGCGCGACGCGACGCGACTGGACATTTGTGGGCCCTTCACTTAATTGACTTTCACAAAGTTGTGCAGTGGCATAAAACCATCCACATAGCTCTCCCTCGGTGTGTGCAGAGGAACAACACGAGCCAGACTTGTTTTAAGCAAGCGTTCAGTAAGATTGATATAAGATCTCTTTAATTCATGTACTCCTTGACGAGAATCACTTTTGGTAGGGGATGTTGTTTCCCCGCCCGTGGGTATTAATATCAGCATGAGAATGTTATGAACGGAGAAGAGAAGACCCAACAAGTCTACCTAACTCCCCAGTACACCAGGAAAAGGAGAAAATGGCAGCGGCATGCAGTGTAAGGGGGGTATCAACGGTCGTCTCTCGTCTTCCGACTCCTGCAAAATCCTCCAGTCGGACAGCTTAAATCTGTACGACGCCAACGCCCTCATCTTCAAGGCTCTCATCCCACCCGCCAGTCTCAAGCAACCACTCCCCTAGTCTCTCCTTGACAAGTGTGATTCCCTCCCCAAGCGCATCCTTCCATTGCTCCTGCACAACCCTGACCTTCTCTTTCAGATCGTCTGTCAACCTCCCCATCTCTTCCCTCTTCATCTCTTCCACCCTCTCCACTTCCCTCCCATCATTCTCCATAACTTTCGCCTTGGCCATGACAACCGCCTCCTTGACCTCATGCAGCAGACACAGCAAGTTCGTCTGACTCTCAATAAACTGATATGTGCTCTTCTCCGCATGCAAGAGCAGACTGAACAAATACTGCATCGGATGATCCACGTACGCGGGATTCTCGTCATACTCGCTAGCCGGGATCTGGATCGCGAACCCCCTCATATCGAGCGGTATCTTGTCCAGCAACCTCTTGAGTGCTGGCGCGATATCCCAGAACGCACCGAGCTGCGCTTCGACGCCCCGCATCACCGTCTCCTCCACCACGTCGCGGAACTCCTGCGTGCGGTGCAACACCTCCTCGCTAAACGCCAGGGCCCGCTTGGCCCCGTCCTCCGCGAAGAAGGCCGTCGCCGACGCGACCTTGTCGGCGTTGCCCGAGAGCCGATAAGGCGTGAGCACCATCTCGCGGTAGCGGTCGTTGCGGTCCGTCAGGATGTCATATATGGCGCGGTGCAGGTGCTCGCGAGACTCAAAAATCCACTTCAACAGGGTCAGTTTCTCGAGGAGCTCGGGCTGCTCGTCGCCTTCCTCTTGCGGCATGTTGGGGTTCGAGCTGTGTGTGTCGGAGAAGAGGCGTCCCCGTAATTCGTCAAAGAGCGCGGTTGCGGCAGCGATCCGGGAAGTCAGGAGGTCGTTAAGCGGCATTACTACTATGCTCTGGAAGTCCTCAAAGTCTTTCTTCTCGACTTCTTTGGCTTTTGCATTCTCGGACAACTTGGCATCAGCTTCGATGCCCGCTGCTTCGGCGTAGCCGATGTTGCCGGAGTTTATCTCTTGCTGGATGCTTTGGCGTAGTGCCTGTGTGCGCTGCTTGGCTTCCTCCGCTGCTGCTGCGCGGAATTTCGTGCTGCTCTCGAGAAATTTGGCTTTTGTCGCCTCGACCTGCGTCATGTCGCTAAGCGTACGCACCGCATCTCGACTTTTCGTCAGTTCCGGGTGGTTGTTGTTGACAGCGGGGTGGTGTCGTGGATACGGAGGCGGCAGTGTTACTAGACGAGAGCAATCCAGGTGAGCCGGGTTCGGGGTGTTCGGCGAAGAGATAGATAACAGCGAGTTACGGGCAAGGTTAAACGGCTGCGGCGTGCTGACTTGTTCCTCTTCATGCCAGCCGGTCTTCTCCGGCGGATAATCGACCACGGGCTGTCTGCTAGAACTGGCTTCCGGGGCGTCCATATACTGCAGAGCTTCGCGGGCTTCCTTGGGCACGCCCATGTATTTGGATTCCCGCTTACTCCGTTCTATGCGTACTGGTTCACCATTAGAATCAGCCTCCCACCATCTGCTTGCTGGCCGACCTCGAGAATCCTCCTCGTCCAGCGCGCTGCTTGCACTCATACTGAGAATTGGCGACAAAGATGGCATGTAGTTCGATGATTGCCAATTCTGACCCTGGTTAGTGCCTGAAGGGGACGGCGAAGGAGCGTTAGCAGACGAAGGTGTGCTTGATTGAATCGGGCTATCCCGGACTGTATTTGGCCCTGTCGATCCTCGGTGAGATCTAGGTGGTTCGGAGGTTTGCGGCGTGAACTCGCCTGCGCTCGCCGCCGATGACACAGCTGATTCCCGTCTCTGTGCCATTGGGCGGAAGAGGTCCCGGCTCAAATCAAAGATCTCAGAGCCCATCGCACTGATGGCGCTTGAATAGCGCTCCCTTCTAATTCTTGACTCGTTGACAAAGAACTCCGCGAATAGTCGAACTCGCTCTGCATCGTCTGCCGCGTGAGCTTCCTTCTCCGCGAAGAGCGTGAAGCGGTCAACAGTACCACGCGAAAATTGCTCGACAGACTGGCTGATGACAATTTGACGGGTGAGTGGTCTTGAAGGGGAGAGAGGAGCAGGATCGATGTTTTCCCTCGATCGCAAGGGCGTCCGAGAGGAGGACCGACTCTGGGGTGGAGGTGTCGGCAGGGCCTTCGGTGCAATGGAAGGATGGGGTTCAGGGGTAGCTCGTGCTCTACGGGGTTGAGGTGAGAATGGCGGTGTCGGCGTCTCAGGTCCGTCCTGTGTAGTTGCACTGCCAAGCGCCCTGGGAGTAGAACCACTCTCATGACTGGCTTCCGAGGACGCTACAGTATCCGCAGTCTGCGGTGTACTCTGTCCTGTCCGGCCACTCCTCGGAGTCCCTCTGTTGATGGTCAGCCTTCGGCTCAAGCCACCAGCAGCCGAGGGTATAACAATGTCAGACAGAGGCTGAACATCCAGCGACGCATCAATCGAATTGTGGACTCCGCCTCTTGTACGGCTTTCGCTACGGCGCTGTAATAGAGACTTTTCACTGCGCAGAGCTCGAGCCCTTGCGAGACCAGCAGCAGAACTTGCCTGAGACGTCGATGCAGAGACAGCAGAGTCCGGGGGGTTGGAACTCGTCACGCTAAGCTCCTCGCTGGTCCTTGGAGGAGATGGCTCTCGTCGTGAGGGTTCATCGTCATCATTTGTCCAATTCTGAGGCGTGGGCGGAACAGGGCCCAATGCAGTGACGCCACTAGGAGGTGGTCGCCTTGTTGGTGGCGCCAGGACGGGAGCACCGTTCTCGCCGGCTCGGCTTACACTCTGCGAGCGCGAAGATGCAGGTGGCGGGCCAGGTGGCGGTGGGGGCAATTGTATGCCCATTGGCTGGTCCCAACGGACCTGGGATGATGACCTCGACCTCGCTGATATCGGACTGGCCACTGCGGGTGTTGAAACGGCTCGTCTAGCGCCCGGTGGGAGGTTTTGTGACGAGTCCGAGTCAGACCTAGTCGGAATCTGTAATGTAAGAGGCGCGTGGTGCAAAGCCTGAGGACGCGACGAAATCGACAAGGGATGTGGTGGCACATTATGTATGGGAGTATGAGAATTGGGATACGATTCCGGAGAATTGGATGTCTGCTCTGACTCCCTTCTCCTGCCGAACGACGGCAATCCGAAACGCCTCTCTCTGGAGGCGCCTCTTGTACCTGGTGGGGGAGCAAAGGTAGTGTTGGCTATTGGTGCTACCTCTGGCGATGGCCGCTGCTGTACGGTCGGCGGAGGAGGAGCTCTTGCCGCAGAGATATTGGCAACTTGCTGAGCATCAAATGACGCACTGGGGGGCCTTTGGCTCCGTGGAGGAGAGTATGGAGGGGGAGGGGGTGGTGACGCTAGCATCATATGAGTGACAACTTTTAAATTGATATGCAGGAACCGACTTACGTTGAGATTCCTGGTAAGGATGGGTCGGCCGTTCTGAGTGACCAGGAACCGGTGACGAGATCCATTGCTGCGGGTTGTACGGCTGGATGGCGCTCACTGGAGTCTGCGCCGAAGAAAAGCCATTGACAGAGCTGTGAGAGCCGGAAGCCATAGACACAGCAGACAGCGGTGTGTTTGTCTGGTTTGGATGGTAGACACCAAGCGAGGCCGTCAAGAGGGGATTCAGGCCAGCGCGCAGTCGCGCAGTGGGATCGCGGGCGGAACTCATTGTTATTGACATGCTTGGTGGGTAGAAGTGATGCCCTTGTTGGTACGGATTAGACGCGGCCGACGTCGCTCAGTGGTTCGAGGTCCGGAGACAGGTCGCACAAGATGTCGAGCTATTCTCGGACCGTGCCCACGCAGAGCCGGTTACTACCTCCAATGCCGTAGCCGCAACCTGACTCTTCGCCGTCCTTATACCCTGATCTACACCATACACGGCAGGCAGAAGTGACTGGCAGGCAATGATGGGGTGGCAAGGATAGGATATCGTCCTTCTAGCTTGTTGCCAAGGCCATGGCCAGAGAGCACACACCTGGGTTCCAATTCCGCCAGAGAGGAAATCGACGGGCCAAGTTGTCGGTATGGCGAGGTGAGGTGCTTCTTCGCCCACAACCTTGTCCAAGCCGTCAACCGGTCGGCGAAAGGCACGGCTGACAAGACGCAGAGAGGGTGCGATGTATGTAAGTCGGGAACAAGTGCGAGGGAGCGGATGCAGGAAGATAAAAAGAAGGACTGTCTTTCGTCCACTTGGACGGAGCACCGATATGCATCGAATGAGGGACAGGTCTGGCCTGCGTGTCTAGGGTGCTAACCGTGCAATGCGACCAGCATATCGACCGGCCTGGTCACCCCTCGATGGCCTGTCACCCCTGTCGTGTCTTGTTGGACCACCCCTGTCCCCCAAATCTCGAACCTGCATGGAAGAAAAGGCGGGACCCGGCCTCCCGTTTTGAGGTCGACACGCAACTGTCCACTCTCGTCGCTTAAGCTGAAGGTTATGCTTCAAAGCCAAAATAGGGTGCTTCTTCCGGTTGCGACTCTGCCCACAACGGCTGGCAGTGTGACGGAGCTATGGGCGAGTCGGTCGTTCAAGGCTTGGACTAATGTATGCTAAATTGCTGTTGTATCTTTGGCCGTTCCCTAGTCATTTCACGGTGGGCATCTTGATGTCCAGAGTACCAGTTAAAACAAGATACTGTATGCGAAGTCAGGAGCTATGCAGCGAAGCAAGCATACAGGTGCCGGCTTTAGGTTACTTCGACTGCACAGAGCCATGCAAACATGTTGCCTCTCATCCTGGAGGTCCAACTGCACGCCTGATTCCTAGGCTTGTACACTAAAGATCAGCAGCTGTGAAGAGAACATACTGGGTGCAGCCGGCCTAGTCCGTGCTGATACGCAGGTTCGGACTGGCGAGTGCCTGAACCTGTCGAGATAGTGGGTTCAGCATGTGAGCACACTCAGCTGCCCTTGACTCAATGTGATAGCAGCAGCACAGGATCGCCGAGACGAGTGAGGTGCAGGGCAACATGAGCGAGATCTCAATCTAGAGTGGAGTGATTGTAACTGGTGGTTGATCTGAAAAGGAGGGGCAGCCTTATCACTATTGGCCAGTCCTAAGATGCGGGGCAAATCTTTAATTTATTTTTGGTGCACTTAAATGCGGGCAAAATACTGCAGCTGCTCCCATTGGCTCATGGCACTTGTGCACTTTCTGAAGGAGTGCCTGCCGGCGCTTAACAGGCCTTGTTGGTTCGCAGGCGTGATGCACTTGCCTGGGTCAACTGCATTAGCGAACTCCTGCTGCACCATGCATTTTCACACTTTGTTCACAGGGGATCATTTATCCCTCTTCACCAACGAGATTCCCATGCGCTCTGCATCAACATCAAGACCAATGCCGGATTCCGGGCTTTCTAGGCACTATCAGACCCGGCTCTGAAATAGCACCCGACGCTAACCCGAAGTCCCGGCTCCACCGCCGGTGCGGATCGGGACCACAACTTCTCTCTCATTGCCAAGACGGACGACAAGGATCGCTCGTCTACGGTAGCGGCACTACAGCTTACTACGAGACTTTGTTGTCTGACAGTCGTTCTCACTTGGCCTATAGCAGCAGCTGCCTACCGAGTATTCCCTAGTATACTGCCTTGACTGCTTGGCCATTGACTAAGCACTTGTATTCGGACGCTGGATCACTCAATTTGGAATGAAGACCACTGGAGCCGGCCTCGACGTGGTTCTAGTGTCTCTACGCATAAATACCCATGGTCCAACGGCTCGATACCTGAGCTATAGCACCCGAATTGGGAGCTCTCAAATGACCAAGTGGTTCACTGACCCAATGACGGGAATCAGCGGTGACCCACGCACATTTCCCAGTCTCCTGGGATGAAGGAATAGGACGATGGCCGTGAGCGCCTCAATCTGCACGGTGAATCCTTTGTCTCCTCTATCACACGTCTCTGCTGACGAAATGAGGAAGAAGCCAACGCTAGATTAAGGTTTAGACGCGGCTACTTCAAGTCAAGCGACATGAGAAGTCTCTCTGAATCAGAGAACATCACATTCCGTTTAAGGCATGTCGTCTATCTGATTAGACGCCTCACGCCGCCTTCCCCACATTTCGTTCGGCCCCGGCGCAGATGGAAGTATTGTGACGAGATATTAATAGCAGTGGTCCCTACTGCTATTGCTCGCGTTCAAACAGCTCAGTAACGAGTGAAGCTACAGATATCCCTTCTTATCATGAAGGTCATTTTTGGAGATGAAACACTAGTACTATGAGACTTCGGCGTCTTTTGCCCCATAGTTGATCCGCACAGCTTTGGCGGTCTAACGGACATCATCTGGGCTGAAAATAGCTTCTGCCCGGCTGCTCTACCATGAATACTGTGAGGAGCTGTCAGCCTTAGGCCTGGGTTGGGTAAAGCGGCCACGGCTTGGTCCGCTGTTACCCAGCATCTTGTCAAAGCCGCAGCTGTGGCGGCTAATATGGAGGTCTGGGAAAGCTAAGGTAGCTGGGACTCGAGGGGCATCTGTTTTTAGAGCTCTCGAAGCTTAAGGTTTCTACCCCGGATATTTCTCCTCGATATTTCATGCAGCGGATATGCGACTTCCCGACGTCAAGTCATCTATCTGTGTTTCCTTTGCTTGGCCGCGGACGGAAATTGCGCTGCTATATCGAATTTAGGAGAGAACCCAGGACAGCACCTGGAAGTACGCTTGTTGTCCCTGGATTTCCTCACTTTCGTCCCTGCCAGGACGGCTTCCTCCAAGTTCAGACCAGGATCTGCCTCTGGTGGCGTCTCTAGCGGTCTCTAAGTCTAAATTGGCGGCCACTTTATATAGCACTACGCTTCTGGCAATGGTCGCGGGGAGAGTGTTAACAGGCTAGGAGAGGTAAAGGTCCCATTCGCGCCTATGAGCCCAATCATATTGTGCGCGGAGCGTGGGAGGCCGGTGATGACAGGCCTCAATGCCCTCGAAAGGTTGTTGGTACCTAACCAGTCGGTGAGAGTCTAATCCGCCGAGCTCCTCTCCCTGGCTTGCAACGAACAGTCACTTGGTCTCGAACTGAATGTCGGATATTCTTAGCTTCATTTGCAAGCGGTCATGTCTAATGCCAACAATGTGTCTACGGACCTTCATGCCGTCAACATCCACGGTCGTGCCAGCACTACCTCCTCCGCTTAACAGGAAGCAGCGTGCATGGATAGGTTGATAGGACGGCGCTGATTTTGATTCCGTCGAGGCTTGCACCTTGATCGCCAATACATCAGAATGGAACTGGCGAGTGACAGTCACGGTAACAAGGCTGCTTCGGACAGAATTCCAGGTTGTGTCAGTCGGCAAGATCACTCCAGGACTCTCATCTGCCTCGCCAATGACTTGATTGTCTAGGGAAAATAAAGTAATTGAAATCCTATGAGTGTGTCATGCCCCAGAATGATCATTCGCCATGTGGTAATCAACAGCTGATTTGTTATATTTCGCCGTCAAGTGTGCTCTCTGTTTACAAGGGCAGCTCAATCGGTCTTTCCGAGTCCGAACAGTGTGCTTCAGTCATGCACAGAAAATGTGTACCAGAAGAAATCTACATCCGGGACTGAACCACTTCAATTGGAATTGCAAATACTCAGTGAGATCCGTAGCAGTTGCCAACGAGAAGATCAAAAAGAATGCTCAGAAGCAAAAGAAATGGTCCCATTGGGGGTTGAACCCAAGACCTTCGCATCACTTGATGGATTCTGTCCGAAGACGGGAATCTATTAGTACGACGCTCTAACCAACTGAGCTATGGGACCGAAGGTGGCTGGTGTGTCACCGCAAGTTGGAAACTGCATACGTTATTGGCTGTTATGAGCGTTTACTAGTTAGCGTGCTGCCGAATGAGAAACATGATTAAGCGTGCGCCGGATAGGGTCAATTAGCTGTGAGGCTGAGCAGCTCAAAAGAGCACACAGCAGTGCGATTGGTCGAGCCGGCTAAGCGAGACGCTAGCGCCGAGGATCTTCCGGCCCTTCAGCCTTACCTCGCCAGAACGAAATGGAATCGTTCAGAGTTCCACAGCGTTCCTCATCCTTTCCCCATAAAAGAGGCAGAGTCTGTGTGCACATCTTTCAATCCGTTCATACTTCGTCTCGGTATTGGAACACTCAGCTAACCCAATAGAATTGCAAGTCATTTTCACAGAATAGGTACGTCTTGCATGGCCCTACGAGGCGGTGTGTCTCGTCGCTCTTCGTTTGCCCTCTTTCTTTTCCTATCATGATGAATTATTCCAGCTGGCACCAGTCATAGGATGACTTTGTACTCTCCCATTGATGACAAAGCTGTGGTCAATTGACCAACTCTGATCTCGTCACAAGCACTGAAGCTTCACCCTTCCGCTAGCCAGAGTTTCGAGCTGACCGTTGAAACCTCAGATTTCCATTAGACGACTCGGCCCAGGCCTAGAGTGTCATCCGTCGTAAATCAGCACAATGGTCCTCCACAACCCCAATAACTGGCACTGGGTGAACAAGGATGCCGCGCCATGGGCAAGGCAGTGGTTCGAGGACAACCTCACGAAACTGGAGGCCAAGGAGGGCGATGTGACGGCCAAGATTAGCAAGGTCATCAGCATGGATGGAGACGTGGATGTGAGCCAGCGGAAGGGCAAGGTCATTACAATTTACGATGTCAAGTTAACTCTGGAGTACTCAGGTAAGTGCTCGGTAGAATGTAGTCTTCCTGGAAAGAATCCCTCAGTGTCTCGCAAATCGTTTCTTCGCCGTAAAATTGCAAGACGAGTGGGCTGATCTCTTCTCTTTCGTAGGGTCAACCGCCGACGATGAGGATGTCTCTGGCACTATTACCATCCCTGAGGTTGCCCATGACACGGACGAGGATGATTTTGTCGTAAGTAACTGCCGCTGTCGACCAGCTCTCTCTCTGGGAGATAACTAATTAACCCGGTCATTGCAGTTTGAGATTGACATCTACTCGGACGCCAAGGAGAAGCAGCCGGTCAAAGATCTCGTTCGATCGAAGCTCGTACCCCAGCTCCGCGCCAAATTCCTCGAGCTGCCACCGGCACTGATTGCCGAGCACGGCAAAGACATTCAGCACGCTCCGGGCTCCAACCCATCGAGCGGCTTCTCGACCCCAAAACACCAACCCATCTCCTCTTCCGGTGCCCAGACCCACACCTCCACAAGCACGCAGAGCAACAAGGGCAGCATCGTGAACACCACCACCGTCACGGACAACGAGGAGTTCAGAACCACCGCTGCCGAGCTATACCAGACGTTTACCGACCCGCAGCGGCTCGCTGCGTTCACGCGTGCGCCGCCCAAGGTCTTCGAGGGCGCGAAGAAGGGCGGTAAATTCGAGCTGTTCGGCGGAAACGTGTCGGGCGAGTACCTGGAGCTCGAGGAGCCGAGGAAGATTGTGCAGACGTGGAGGCTCGACCAGTGGCCTGCGGGTCACTATTCGAAGCTGGCCATCGAGTTTGACCAGAACGATGTCGAGCATGTCACGGTCATGCGGGTGGAGTGGAGCGGCGTGCCGGTTGGGCAGGAGGAAGTGACGAAGCGCAATTGGCTCGAGTACTATGTGCGGAGCATCAAGAGGACGTTTGGGTAAGTGTTGTCCACGTTGGAGCTGTTCCTGATGGCCTGGGAACACCTACTAACTATCGGCAGCTTTGGCACCATTCTCTAAAAAGCAACATGGTTGGACGAGGCGTTATCGGCGTAGACGAGGGAAGGACGGGATTGGAGGTTATGCGGTTGGCAAAAGGATAATGATGCAACGACATATGGACGTACAAGCAAGTCTGTCTCCCGGCCTCGGTGTCCTAGCCGTTCTTACGGGAAAGGTTTGGCATTCTCGTAGGCTCAATCTGCCCTTCCGTACCGCCGAGTCCGTCAGGCTTGTTTGTAGACAATGATAGTACCACACGAATAAAAAGATATACAATCGGCGCAACTTGCGCTTAATATTGCCGACTCCCACTGCCATCTCGTGCTGCTTACGCCCTGTACGCCCGGCAATGGCGATGAATTGAGTCCCTTATCAGTTCGGAGCGGGGCGCTGGGTATGCCGTCATCGGATCGTCCGAATTGTAGTTTACTTTTCAAGACGAGTCAGCCACCTTCACAAGATCCCGTGCTGTAACTCGGGCTGTATAGCTACATCCAGTCGGAAGCATCGCAAACAGACATCTCAACAAGGAGCGAGCTGCGAAACCAAACCTTCAAGATGGCGCCCGTCTACAAGATTGCCCTCCTCCAGCTACAACCCATCGTGAGTCGTGTATCTTGTTGTATCTATATCAACCTCCCTATCTCAACTCATACTGCTATGTCACGATGGCTTGGCATAAGTTGCTCATATAGCCAAGTTCATCCGACAATCAAAATACTACGACGTGCAATCCTGGTTCCTGAGTTAGAGCTTTCAAGCTCCAAATCATGATAACACAATCACTGTCTCGAGTTTTCATATTGCGACCTTCCATCTAACACATTCACACAGCCCGTCGACCCAGCAGCCAACTTTGCCATCGCAGAAAAGCACATCCGCGATGCAGCCGCACAAGGATGCCACCTCGCGGTACTGCCTGAATACCATCTCACCTCATGGGTACCCGAAGACCCAAACTTCATCTCCTCATCTAAGGAGTCAGTCTCCTACCTAGCGAGATACCAGGCCCTCGCAAAGGACCTCAACATCAACATCGTCCCGGGCACAATCTGTGAGGTGCACCCTTCCTCCTCGTCCACCCAGGATGACCCCTCCACCACCCTCCCCGGCAAGCCCGAGGTCGAGCTGCGCAACATGTCCTACTTCCTCGCCGCCGGCACGGGCGCCGTCCTCGGCACCTACCAGAAGAAGAACCTCTGGCACCCGGAGCGCCCGCACCTGACCGCCGGCGCGCTGGAGCCGCACACGGCCTTCGAGGTGCCCACTCTCCCCTCTATCAACCCCGGCAAGACGGTCAAGGTCGGCCTCTTGGTGTGCTGGGACCTGGCCTTCCCGGAGGCCTTCCGCGCCCTCGTCGCCCAGGGCGCCGACCTCATCGTCGTCCCGTCGTACTGGTACATGTCCGACGTGGACGACAACGCCCGCCGCTTCAACCCGGACTGCGAGCGGCTGTTCATCCAGACCGCGCTCGTCGCCCGCGCCTTCGAGAACACGGCTGCGGTCGTGTACTGCAACGCCGGCGGGCTGAGCCAGGTGGCTATGCCGGTCGTGGGCGGGCTGGGCGCTTTCGGGACCGCCGAGGAGACGCAGGAGAGGGGCGATAGTGAGCTGCGGGTCGTGGAGGTTGATATGGAGCTTCTGAGGATCGCGGAGGAGAACTACAAGGTCAGGGAGGATATGGCGAAGGAAGGGTGGCACTATGCGTATATGCTGGGGCAGGGGAAGTAGGCAGTTTCCAAGTCGCCTAAGCGCTGTGCATCATGTCAAGATCAAGCGTTGTGTGCAAAGTACTCATTTGCAAGGAATATAATGGCCGTTTGGACTTATGTCGAAATAAGTACAATAGATGCAATCGTACTATAGCTACCAAATGCTCGCCTACTAAGTAATCATGAGTTGTTCGTTACAGCAACCTCTCAAGGCTTCCTCTCGGGTATATCCCCGCCCAGCGACCACCATACCTCGCTTCATCTAGCGTAACATAACAGTTGTCCAACCCTGAGTCTCATCTACTGCACGCCGTCACAACGACAGTGCACCCATATACGATGTGCCTTAAGCAGCTCGCCAAAGCCTCCTTACGCTGCCGTCCCCTCTGGCTTGACAATGTCCCTCATCTGGAACACGGTGGTAAAGTTCTTCTGCTTCACGAACCACGAGTTGATGAGCTCCCACTCCTGCCGGGGGTCCTTGAATTGTATCTGTTTCTCCGTCAGCAAAAGCCCTACTTCCACTCATCAGTTTCTAGCGCAGCAGAAACACTCACCTCGAACCGCCTAAGCATGGAAGGCACAAGCTTGTAAATCTCCAGCAAGCTGATATTCTTCCCGATACACGTCCGGCTGCCCATACCAAACTGGAACATGGTGCCGTTCATCTCCTTGATCCGCTGCTCCTCCCGCTCCTTGTCGCGCGACTCGTCCACCAGCCACCGCTCCGGCCGGTAGACCTCGACGTCGTCCCCGAACACCTCCTTGCTCTGGTGGATGACCCACGCCGAGCAGCCGACGATGGTGCCGCCCTTGACGTAGTGTCCCGCGATCTCGACGCCCGGCTCGGGCACGACGCGCTCCAGAGGCAGGCCCGCGGCCGGGTGCAGCCGGAAGGCTTCCTTGACGCAGGCGTCCAGGTACGGCAGCTTCTGGGACTCCGTCCAGGTCACCAGACCCGTCTCGAGGTCGGAGAACAGGCCCTTGCGGGCGGCCTCGTCGATCTCCTCGCGCAGCTTGGCCAGCGTGTGCGGGTTCTTGAGGAGGAAGTAGAAGACGGCCGAGAGGGAGATGGCCGTCGTCTCGGACCCGGCAAAGGCCATGCTGACGGCCATGGTCTGCACGAGCGTGTCGCTCATGAACTCGGGCCGCGCCTCGCGGGCGGCCAAGAACTTGGACAGGAGATCGGGCGACTTGACGTTCGGTCCCGGGGCCGCGGTGGTGGGCAAGATGGATTTCTTCTCCTGCAGCTCGGGCAACCGCTCCGCCATCCTCGCGCGCGCGAACTTGGCGACCGGGAAGGTGGCGTCGATGAATCCCCACTGCGACAGCTTGAGGTAGAGGGGGTTCTTGAGGAAGAATTTGTCCAGTCCCGGGATCTGACCTATCGGCGCCACGTAGTCGAATAGCCACCGGAGATGCTCGACAATGTCCTCGACGTCCTTGTTCTGCTCAATGAAGCCGTGGCGTTTGGAGTAGGTGATCTCGCCAATGACGTCGAAGGCGTAGAATTGCAGCCAGCGGGTGAAGTCGCAGCCCTCCGGGTTGTTGACGTAGATGTTCTCCGTCTGCTTGAGGAAAATCTTGGTTGTGTTGTCGACGAAGGGCTCGTACTGCACCAGTGCGGACATGGAGAAGGCCGAGTTGACGCAGCGGCGGAACTGCGAGTGGAAGTCGTTGTCCGTCGTGCTGAAGAGGGAGGGCAGGGCATGGCCTTTGGCGACGGACTGTTGGACAACGTAAAAGTCGGACTGTCCTAGGTCTCAGCGTTCACGATCTCTTATCATAAGTCACTGGTAAAACTTACCTTGATGAAACCCTTGTTCAGCCCGTATATCGTCTTGAGAGCCTTTGGGTCCGAGAACGACAGCACGTTTGGCCCGAGGCGAACGACATCGCCATGCTTCTTGTGAAGTGCTCGGTGTGTGACCTCCGGTCGCCGACCCCAGACATCAATGAGGCGCCACCAGTCCGTCAAGGAGGCCAACAATGGCCCCGGATACTTGTTAAGCCCATTGTGATACCTATTCTTCACCAGGTATGCGAGGACCGCTGTCGCTATCACTGACAGCCAGTGCTGGGCCAGGAACCCGACGACCTGTTCTATCATTTTGGCGAGACGCTCCTTGTTGAGAAGGGACGTGAACAGGGAAGGGAGAGAGAAGCAAGTGTAAGTGAGTTGGGGCCAGTGAGGTGTAAGAGACCCGGAGATATAAGATGCTCCGGGCTTGTGGACTCGGACACCCACACCAATAGAGTTTCGAATCTAGAGTAAGGTAGGTAGGGTAGGAATGACTTTGACTGCCGCAGGACTGCCTGGGCCAACTCTAAAGAAACAAGCAATATCGAGACTCCCAATGCCGAGCGGATGTAGCACGATCAAATAAACTCGCAGGACCTGGGCCGAGCAAAGTGCAAGAATAGGGTTATATGATAGCCAGGGGCCTGGGAAGATGTAATTTATCCAGTATATCCTCCGTCTTGGGGATCTACGCGCTGTAAGCAGCCCGCAGTCATTGGCGGGTAGGTGTCAGCGTGATTCGGGATTGAGTCCCCTGGATCGACTGTAATTACCGGGCTTTGTCTGAAGACACGGCACGTTGGATTAGGAGCTAGTGAGGTTGTGCAGTGATATCGCCTTGGAGCGCGGCCGACGTCAACTACCTAGCGCGATAACACTTGCCGCCAAGCTCCATTCTTGATCCGTTTGATCCTGAGCCCTACTTTAAGCCCGCCTCCTCCGGCCAGGTTGCTGGGGAAGGAAGTGAGTTGGTAGGATTGTCCGCCCTGGGCCGCTGTTGACCTGGCGGAATGTTCAATATTGTAACCAATCCGGTTCTCGGATCTCGTCTTGCTCAGACCGGACACGATATGCTCGGGACTCGGCAGATGCCACAAGACCCTTGTCGTTCTATCGAGGCCCTTTGCCACAAAACCCTGACGTCTGATCGATTGTGTACACATTGTAGAGTACGAGAGAACAGAAAAACTCCCGGCCATGTAACAGTCCACACCCGCTTCTCGCTTGACGGCTCTGGGATGCTTGGTCCCCAAGTTTTGGGAATTCCAGAGAGAGCCAGCATTGCCGTTCGTCACTTTGTCCCACACTTGCGGGGAGTGTGGGCGGGTGGTGAGGGGGAGGGGCAACAGAGGGGCCCGGATTGGGGAAAATGGGGGGTCATGGTGCAAATGTTTCTGAGCCACGCTGTCGGCAGATGAAAATGTCCAATAAATCTAGGCAAACGGAGCTGACAAGATGGATCTCGTTGCGGCAGTGCGGCTAGATTAGAACACTGTAATCGGGAGCGTGGTCTATCTGATAGCCGCGCATGTCGACTCTTAACTCCCCGTTAGTCTGTTAGAGGGCTCAGGTAACTGAAAGAAAGTCGTAAGATGGCGGGTTAACAATTCTGCATCAGTGCAACAGTAGATAACTGTATTCGACCTCGAACCGTCTCCCCATCCAGGCTTGCAACAGTGCTAATCCATAAAAGGTGCTCCACGTATCTCGAGCGAGACAAGACATGTCTGCAACGGAGCACAAAGATTCCAAGCTATCTTTCCTGCAGGACCGTGCTGTCACACTGTAGTAACCAGGAAGCCGTCACGATCCTGCAAGTGAACGATATAGTTGCCGCACGATTGTCTGTTGATGATCGAAGTGCCTGTAGATTATCAATATATGGCCTCTTCAACCAGAACATCGAATTGTCCTGGCTCCGGTCACTTGGAAGAAACGAGCCTCAACGCTGTTGCTTCTGTCGGCTTGCGTTGATTCTCAATTGAATCTTTCGCAAGTGGTTTGATGGTCGCTCAGACAGTGGGTAACCTTACAAGGTACCCTTATGGTTTCTTGACCGTTGGATATTTTTGGATCGGAGAGAAATCATCTGTCATCTTCTGCAAAAAGTTGATTTCTCCTTTCAACAGTACCGTAGCGATATGCCGAGATGGAAAATGACAGTTACGAGCACCCCAGATCAATGACATGGGTGGCGTAGTGACCTGCCACTTGTTTCTTGGAGGTTTCGGCAGATGTTTTCTTTGGTGCCGATCTTCCTTAGGTAAAGTTCTAGTGGTGTGCCCTTAGTCAGGTACCGTACAGTAACCTAACCCTGCACCTAACCCTGGATAAGTCCCCTCACCTCTCCCACTCAAACTCGTTCTTCAACCCGTCAACACCACTCCTGTCACCTTGGTCCAGAAACCCGCATATCCTCCCTTTGGGATCACACTTCCTCCGTATCTCCATCAGCCTCTTTCCAGCCTCCTCACTCCAAAACCTCGTCCGTCTGTACCGGAAATCCGCGTCGCCCAGATAACTCCCTTCCGCGTGTCTCTCCACCTTGGCCATGACGTCCCTCACCCATGCTGTGCATCGCTCATCCTCGCTATCATCCTCCCAAACGCCATACATCGCGAAGTAGTGATCGCTCTGCATGCTCAGCGCCATGCCAGCCTGGCTGTCAGCAGCAGGCAGCGCCCGCCTCGATGTCGGGTTCATGGCGAAGTAGATCGCGAACGACTTCCGGTTTGGTAGCGTGGTGAAAGCCTCCTCTAGCACGGCGGGGACGTCCTCGTCGTTCGACACGTATGCGTTCTCGGCGCAGTAGCGGTGTCCCTCTGGGTTGACGCAGGCATGGATGCCGTATTCCTTGGCGAACGACGTGTGGCCGCAGAAGACTTCTACTTTGGCCCCCGACGGTCGACTGTCATGGATGGCACCTAGGGCCTCTTCGGCTGCTTCTTTGCTGGGCTTGAAGCAGATGAAGTTTGCCAAGAAGGTAGGCTCCTCGTCGCCGGGCAGGTACGAGGATACCGCGACGATCTCGGTGTCTGTGTCTGCAGTTGGCGATATCTGTCACCGATTTTGTCAGCTTAAACGCTCTCTGACTTCACTGGATACGTCATATCCACCGTAGCTCACATCAACAACCCACTGCAAGACCCTCCTATACTCAGATATTGGGAACACATAAAGACTCTGGTACATTTCCAGTAGCGGACGTGTCAGGAGATAGAACCTCGTGACGATCGCGGGGAATCCTAGTACAAGGGGTCAGCGCTGCTTCACCATGTGGTTCTGGGCGTAGCTCACCAGGGCCAGCCCCCTTCGCAGCCCAGAATAAATCCGTATTCTCGACACTACTACAGTGTATCTCTTCCGCATCAGCAGTAACAACATCGATGCCAACCATGCTCTCACAAGCCCAGCCCCAATTCTTACAATTCCACCCCATCCCACCTTGCAGGAGGAAACCTCCCAGCCCAACATCAGGACAGTGGCCCCCGGCAAACATCCTCCCCCGGTCCTTCAGAACCCATTCAACGTCCTCCCCGTCGTAGAAGCCGGACAAGACACAACCTTACTCTTCTCATCGTACTCGATCCTACCCCTTCCCCCGCCGCGGCCGCCATCCACCGCCCAACCAGGTCTCTCCCCGTCGGCTTCCCCAGCGGACAAGTCGAGGTCGCCCAGGTCGACGAGCACGGCGCCGGACCGCACGCTCCACCCGGCCCAGCTGTGACCTCCCGAGCGCACGCTGACGCGCGCCGAGTCCGCCTCGGCAAGCCTGACGGCCGCGACCACGTCCGAGGCCGAACGGGCCTTGACGACGGCGAGCGGCACGCGGGAAGTGTCTCGCTTGTGGTTGAAGACGCGGCCCCAGGCGGCGGATTGGAAGGTCGCGGGATCGGTCGTGTCGCGGTGGAGGATATGTGGCTGGGAAGACGAAGACATGTTTGTATGCTTCGTGATCACGAGTAGTTAGTTGGTAATAGTTTGGACTTGATTCCTTCGCTAGGCCTAGAAGCCTGTGCGGTTCAAAGTTGCTGTCCTTTCCCGGCCGAGTCTCCCCATTAAGAGCACAAATCGCAACTCTTCATCGAGGGCAGAAGAAACAAGCTCCGCAAGAATCCCGTCTAATCGTCCTTTCTAGCTCTTAAATAACCACAGGAACCATGTTCCCATCTCCGGACGTGTTGAAGATGGCGCCGACTTCGCCGAGGTACAACCCCACCTTCCGGCGTCGGTCTTCCATATCCGTCGTGAGCCGGCGGTCCCGGCTTGTCACTAGCCTTCGATTTAGGGGTCTCGTATGCATTCCTGCAACGGGAGCGGATCTTCAGGGGTCAGAAGCACGCAGTACCTTAGTACTACTGTGACAGTGCTCAACGTTCCGACCCGTCACCGGTCTGTGGGAGGGAAGATGGTTGTCGAAGTTGGAACATTCCTCACAGCACTTCTCTTCTCCCGAAAGACCAAACATTGAACCAGCTAATGTGACAAAGAGAGGCAACAATGGAAATGCTCGCAACTTATAAAACTGTAGAACAGGACGTGTAGAATCAAACAAATTCAAATGCCGCTTATTGTTACGTCTAATAATGGTACAACAGAGAAGTGAACACATAAATCGCCCGCTATTGCCGTATTTTCCAATCCACATCAAGCTCACAGGACGTATGCAGCCATTATCCTACGCTCTCCCTCCTCACTATCCAAACTTGCCATCCCCTGAAAGGTTTATATGTCTTCAGCCTCATGGATAGGCGACAACGTCCTCGCTACCGTGCGCCGTCTTGTCGTACCTCCCACTCTCCTCCTAGGCCACCTACCAGTGTTCCGCATCTGCTCATCGGTAATGAGGACCCGGTCCTCAAGAGCAGCCACGACCCTCTAGTACCTCCCGTCCTGGTCCGAGTCGTCATCCGAATCATCATCAGGCACAAGCGCTCTGTACCGTCGATTCGCGAGATCATCCTCTAGGCTCCCCTCGTTGTCAGAGTCAACATACCCCTCTCCGCCAAACAGACTCAGCGCCACCGGCAAGAAGACCAGCGCGTGCGTGGCTGCGAAGATGACTAGGGCAAGCCATACCCGGAAGTAATAGATCTCGAAGATCTTGCTCCTCGTAAACGCCAGCACGCAGACGCCCAGGAGTTTGGTGACCGTGATACCGGAGAACACGCTCCCGCCGACGTTGGCCAACGCGGTCCACGCCCTCGCGTCGCGGCCCCGGAACCGGTTCTTGGCCCGCTCCATAAAGCTGAACGAGGGGAAGGTGAAGGCCCGCGCGATGTGCGCGCAGAATTCGACCGCGATGCCGACGCAGATGATCAGGTTGACCAGCGAGACGGCATTGAGACTGACCCCCATGACTGCCATGGCGCCCATGATGTCGACGATGGCCATTGTTACCGTCAGTGTGACCACCGCTGCTGTGACGACAGAGCCGAGCAAGACGGAGGAGATGAGGAAGATGATGGCGATGGCGGAGCCGAGAAGGGTAGCGGTGAGAGAAATGATGGAGGCGTATTGGTCAAAGAAGATGTAGAAGATGCTGTATGGGAAGACGTCAAGGCCTGTTTGCTTGCTGATGTCTGATGCAATGCGGCGGGCTGAGGCGTAGGCATCGATGAAGTCGTCCTGGCTGCGGAGGGGTTTGTGCGCTGTGCGGAAGTGGCTGGCTGGAATTGTCTCCTTCTCGGCGTCTATGACGACTGCTGTTTTGTATGAAGCTTGTCCGCCTAGTGGGCAGTCATCGTCCGTCGGTGAGTTGACGAACTTCTGGAGGTAGTGGATGAACTCGTCTCCCTCAGGCATTCCGGAAAGAGTAATGTTCCACGCCGGATCGCGGTTGGCGAAACAAGTCTCCCGGTTTTCTACACAGCAGCTGTCGAGTTCTGGATTCAGCCAGAGGAAGAAATCATCAATCCAGCTCGCTGTCGGTGACACGATGTAAGACACGTCACTCCTCTTGCGCTCTTGCTCAAGGATATTTGGAAGAGACATTTGCTCGCATGTCGTGAAGCGTGCGCAGATCTTCTGTTGCTCTTTCCGCTTGGTGGCATTCACTTCCCGGGTAACGAAGTAAACCGGTGGGCCAGCATCAAGGTAGGCATACAGATCGTTGAAATAGGGAATGAGATAGGAGTCGTCCGGAATGGCCACCCGCTGATCCAAACCGAGCTTGATCTCCGGAAGCAATGCTATACCAGCTGCGAACAAGCCCAGAAAGACCATGACGATGACAGCCTTGACTTTTTTGCCCAATAGCGCTGGCGCATATCGTTTGCGGATGAACTGCTGCAACATGCTCTCCTCTGGTGCCTCATTCATACGGCCTCCGAGCTGACCATTGCCGTTGTTCAGATGCACGCGGGCCGCCTTGACCTGGACGCATGGGAAGCAATCCGCACGAGCATCTTCGACCCGGATTTGGTTCAGCGTCAAGACAGAGATGAACATGGTGACCTGTAGGATGGCGTTGATGAAAACTGCACCTGCAGCATATATGGCGAAGTTCCTAACGGCTGGCATGCCGACGAAGGCGCCGAGAGCAAAGGAAACGGTTTCCGTGATAGCGGAGAACAGGATGGAAGGTCCCATCCGGCCAAGGGCTTTTGCGACCCTGAGTTCGACAACGTCGTCTGGCCGAGCGATGTTGACACGGTTGAACTCGTGAACGATCAGGAAGATGTTGTCTACTCCCACAGCGAGAACAATAAAAGGGATGACATCAACGATGATGAGCGTTGCCTTGAGCCCAGCCCACGAGAAGAGTCCGATAGAAGCAGTGATGGACATCAAGACGATCGCAATGCCAACCACTCCCAAAGTAAATTTGGACTCCACAAGCGCAACGGCTGGGTTGCGCAACAGATCCCGCAGCGAGAGCGTTGTAGAACCAAGGGCGACGGAAGCGTAGAGAAACATAATGATGTAGCTGATGACGATAATCTTTGCGTCGGTGTTGGTAGACTTGTTAAGTTCCTCCTCAAGACTAATTTCCGTAGAGAAAGAAAGTCGGAGGCCACGTGCCTCGGCTTCCTCCTGGACTTCAAGGAGCCGATTCTTCAAAGCAGTTTCCCAGTCCATAGCCCGAGACACCTCGGACGTGCCCTCTTCGAAGTTGTTGACGACCCACGTCACAGTCATAGCAGCTGCTTCGGTCACGTCATCAGAGTCGTAGCCGCCGAGGATTGCGCTAGCATCAAGTGGCAACCCAAACTCTGGACGGCACTCGACCGGAGAACGAGCACAGTCCTGAATATGAGATTTCCAGCCCTTCTTGCTTACTAGAGAGGGCTCATTTTCGAAGTATGCCGCCACTGACTGGACAACGCATGCTGAACCTGTAGGTTTGAAGCATACGTCTTGGAGAGTGGCGCCGAACTTTGGCCCCTTAAGACGCTGGACACTAGCTTCAACATCCATCCACCAGATCAGGGTATCGTAGCTGAGAACAGGCCCAGTCTCGTTGACCACGAATACCTTCTCTGCTCGGTAGAACGGGCCAAAATTTGAATCGAAGAACGCCTTCTCCTCTGCCGCTGCTGACGTTGGGCTGACCCAGAGGCGTGCTGGGTCTTTCTCGATATCAAACCGAATCCAGCCGACACTGAGCACTGTGACAATCACCAGACTACTAATAATCGTAATGGCGGGGAATCGGGCGGCGAAATGGCCCAGCTTGTAGAACAAGGCATCGCACCATCTGTTGACGAAGTAGTTCTTCTGTGGCCGGTCGAACATAGCGCCATTTTGCACAAGATCACCCTCGTCTTCGTCATCGCTGGGAGCAGCATCGGCAAGTAACCTCAAGCGCTCGCTGCGTCGTCTCGCGTGCCTTCTCCAGGCGACATGGCCGATGACGGCGGCGATGGCGGTGAAAAGAAGAATGCTGTAAGTGAAGATGGCTGCGAAAGACAAGCATGGCAAAACACCGACATGGCAGGAACCGGACTTTTCCACCGCCGGAAGCTCGGGACAGACAGCTGGGCAGTCGACGCATGCGCAACGGAAGTTGGGATCCTCATCGTTGCACTTCTTGGGCTTCATGTCGAGCGGGCCCATCTTAGGTTCGTCGTAATCCCTAGGGAAGTTGATCTGAAAGGGAGATCCTATGGCCTTCTCATCGCCCAAGAACTTCAGCAGCTGGGAGTAGTTCTTCGCGCCGCCTCCGATAAAGTCCATGGCTTTCGAGTTTGATGGGCCAAACTTGACATCTTTGCAACTGTCGTAAAAGCCAGTTCCGTAGTCCTTTGATATCAGCTGGTCCAGCTCGGTAACCATTTGCTTTCCGTTCTTCTCTTGTGTCTTCGTCACGTTGAGGAAGAGTGACTGATCCGGGGAACATGTAAACGTGCAGAACAAGTTGAAGAAGTTCTCCTTGCAGGCCGGACAGGATGATATGATCTGGTTGGCTGTCGACATGGATGATCTCAGGGAATCAACCTAAGGAAAGGGCGCATGTTAGCAAAAAGGACATATGGCAGAAACACAGACGAGGGCACACATACCTGCTCTTGATTGCAACAAACAGGACCGTCGCTCCATTTCGGGCCGCAGAGATCAACCAACGAGTCCCTCAGCTTCTGATCCGGGTCTTCTGCGAGGCCGTTGTCCGGACAAGGCAGCTGTTTTCCGAAGAAGCTCTTGGAGCCGCAATGTCCCCGAATTGCACAACGACCGGCCTCATGCTTGGGAGTCCATGATTCTGCTTGCGCCATGCATGCGAGCAGCAGGCCGGCGGCCACGGCTAGCCTCGTCATTGTGATGTCACGCGAGGGTGCCGGCCAGCGGCGATGAACAGCGTATTCGCTTTGATGCGGCGGACAGAGGGGGCGGGCAATATGAGATGCAGAAAGTGCCGGATTATCGGACTCGCAGGAGAGTAATGATAGGAAGTGTAGATGCGATGCGTGTCTTGAACGGTGTATCGGCTGTTGAGCGATCCATAAGCAAGCCAGGTGTTGAGGTGGCAGAGACTTGGTGAGCGTTGCGTGTCAGACAGGCAGGGACGGATGATCAGCAGCCACTCAGGATCTCCACTGAAGCTCCGGCCCGACGACGCCCCCAAATATCGTTGCGTCATGATTCCGGATTTGTGGAACCAAGCTCAAAGGTCCCTGCCAAGTCCGGGGAATTGTTTCCCATTGGCTGAAACTTCCACTATGGCCAGAGCGTATTCAGTGTCCAAACGGTAAGAGGCAGTCGTAGATTCGACGATTAAACGATTCGACGATTGCCAGACCAGCAAATGATAAAGAGAACACTGTACACAAGGAAACCCTGAAGGGATACATGTTATCCTGAACTCATACAGGTTTTATGAGCGTATAGGTACGCAGACGTCAGAGGATGATGTGAGCAGATGAGGAAGCATGACTCGACCTACTATACCAGCGAAGGTCGCTGTCGTGGCAGAGGTAACAAGAAAACTTCCACCTATATATAATACTGTGGTAGCAACATGGTATTGTCCTCTGTAGGAAGGAACCCGCTGTCCTTGTCACAGAGACGTACTGCATTATCCTGGAGTGTATCACAGTGCCCTGATACGCATGTTATCATGGCCTAAAAACCGTAACTCCCCAGCGCTGATGCTCCCTCAAAATCTAACAACCCTTTCCTTTTGGATGTCCTATGACTACACAACCGCTCATAAAAAAACAACAAACAAAAGGAAAGAGGAAAACATGCAAGCACACCTCCGGCCTATCACATCACACCCTTCCTGTCACATGGAACTGCCCCGTCAGCGTCTCGTACTTCCACCCGTCGTTCTTCAGCATCGCGCCGACGGCACGCCGCAATTGGGAGTCACCGCGAACGTTGCTATGATGCCCGACGCCGGTGATCACGGTAATACCGGTGACAGCTGCTCTGCGCTCGCGCTCTCCCTCGCTCAAGCGGTTCCACCACGCCTGTACACGATCCTTGGCGATCTTAACGCCTTCCAGGACAGGCACGCCGTGGAGGTCTGTCTTGTACGGGTCGCTCTGTCCGGCCACAATTTCTTCATAATCGGCCAGTGACCCCGCTCGGTTGATACGCTTCTCTTCACGGTCCTTTTGTGCATAGTAGGCGGCAGCTTGTCGATATAATGGCCCTTTCCGGCGCAGAGCCGCGGCTGTCTCTGCGTAACCCGGCCCGGTGGCTCCTGGTACCGGTGGTAGGTCGGCATCCTTGGGCTTGGGCGCTTTCTTCTTTATTGACACAGTCTGCCATCCGTGCGGACTGGGTTCGGGCGCGTTCACAGCGCGTGGTAGGTGGGAGTTTCCATCCGGCCGTTTCGTAAGAGCACCCTGCTGTGTCCTACCAGTACTGCTCCAACCGCTTGGTGACGGCTTCGGCTGCGGCTGCGGGATGCGTGTAGCTTGAACAGTCGCAGAGCTCAACGACTCGACAAATCCGTCAGCATCAAGGCGAGGAGGTTTGGAGTAGTTGATGGGGAGCTGTTGGCGTCCAGGCTTATGCTCACGCTTTTTCGAGTCTGTCTTTCTGATTAGTTTACATTACTACAGATCGAAACATGTATACGCACATTTTACAGTGCGTGATTTCCCAGCCGCTACGTAGAATCCATCCACGCCTTTGGGAAGCTCCCCATTCTCCTCGAGGTACTGTCGAGTTAGTAGGGCCTCAAAAGCCTTTTCGAGGTCTCCGCCAGCGCCCTTTAGCTCAAATTTGAGCGTATGATCCGGGAAGTTTCCAAATATCATACGCAGATTTGCAATCTTATCCTTTTCGGAAAGCTCGGTCTGGTAAGTGAAACATGGAGTATCAAATCCATCTGACAACTCTGATATGGAGGTAAATTCTGTCGATTGCTGCGACTCCGGAGTCACATCGTCACCCCCAAAAGGACCATGATCGCTGTCTGATACATGGCTTAGACCGCTTGGATCAAAGCCCGTGGCCTCTTCGGCCTGAGCTGTCTCAGCAAGCTGGCTCAGTAGCGACCGTACTTCGTCGTATGATTCGGAGAGGTCATAATCCGAAGCGAGCGCTTGGATGAGCGCTTCATCAAGTCGTGTCTTGAATTCATCCTATGTTTGAGTGTAAGCAGCGATGCTAACCCGCGGTTGTGTCGAATCTCAATCGAAGAGACGACATGACTCAGTCTTCTTAGCATGCTTATACAGGCCTGTAACAGCTAGTTCCAGAGAGGGAACAGACACAATGAATCCATTGGTGCCCCTCGAGCAAGGAAACAACATAGGATTGACTTCACCTACAATCAATCGCTTCATCGGGGGATCGACGACGTTGGCGTCGCCATCGCGACAATCGATATTTGCCATGCGCTGCTCCTGCCATGAGCCTACCTGCAGGGGGTAGGCGCGATATATGTACCAATTGGGATACTAGGATGAAAATAACAGGTAACGATACTATTTAGATCCGACAAAGACTTGGTGTTGATGACTGTAGTGGTCATAGTTGCGATTTAACAGGTCGTCGTAGGATAAAAGAGAGCTTAGGTGAAGTGAAGAGGCAAAACCAACATCTGTCAATCCCCACCAAGACGCTAGCGAGTGATTTAATAGCAAGCACTAAATGCGGCGCCCTCCACGACGTATTGATTATTCCGATCTGTCCTTCTGCTACCACCTCTTTTCCAGCGACATTCCGGCGGTCGTCGACTCGTCGACTCGTCCTTTGTTCTATCTCCCCTTACATGTGTGAGACATTCCCTTAAAGGTAGCAGCTCGAACAAGGCATTGTGTTTTCTCGAATAAAAGAGCCAACGTCGCGCACAAGCAAGCACGACGTCATCAGAACGATGGTCGCCCGAACAAGCAATAATGGACCTGTGTCATAGCACTTAGTTATCGCTTCTAGGCGCCAGCTCAAGTCTGAGTCAGAGAAGAATTCTCAGTACCTACCTACCTACTCTTGCCCGGAAATTCCTTCAAAGCATTGGACGCGATGTTGGAGCTTCGTGTTCATACCAGGAAAACTGAGAGTGACGCGCAACGAGGGTCAACTATGAGTGTACACAGCACTCTCGTACCGCATCAGAAGTTCCCACCAGCGATTATCGGGAGCTAAGCTAGCCTAATTCTGGCACTGACGGACCCCTACGTCTACCTAGAAAGGAAAGAATGGCCGGAACACCCTTGTCACATGCCATACATTCTTTCCCTCTGGACAACTTCAAGTCGTCTGCTGTTGCTCTCCGTCTCCTCCGTGACTCTCCTTTCCTTAGTATCCAATTTGATACCACAGTCCTTCTTTGTTATTTCCAGGATACTCATCGTCCTCATCTTTCACTTACATTCACTCGTTGTTATCAGATCATCTCTTAGCCGGTGTCTTGACGAGCAATCGTATCGCCGCGCAATCGTCTGATCCAGTCCTCATTCGCTCATCAAGTGATAATCATGGGTTCAAGAGATGAAGATGAGCCAACTCTGCACGACCAGGGCGAAGCTGTGCCAGAGGTCGCGCGACAAAGGCTTTTCTTCAACTACCCGGTTGCGATGAAAGGGTGAGTGTCTAGGTGATTGCCGCACAGCCCGGGGTAACTGGGGACATCCGGGTCCCGCGGAGCTCCATCCCTGAACGTCCTTACCCGGACCGGCTAACCAGTAACAGTCCGGACGTGCCATACAATAATACCAGAAAGCTGAACCCCGGTCTCCGCAACTGGACAATCAGGCCGTCGGCCTACGCGTAAGCCCCTGTCTTGAACCTGCTGGCGAAAACGCGCTGACGACCATTTTCCAGCCTGGAATCATTCGAGTGGATTCGGTCCAAGGTCTGGCGGGATGCCGGTTTCGGTTCGCTACGGGACATCAGACAGCAGATTGAAGACTACGAACCGTGGTTTGAGCCAACTGTAGTCCCTATGCACGGGCCTCAAGACAGTGATAAAGCACCTGAGATATCTCTTCCAGCACCACACTACACCGATGACCGTCATCCTCGGCTCTTTCCCGCCTGCCGTTACTACTCCGTAGAGGATTACCACCAGCTCTACCTCTCCGGCGAAGTGACTCCAACTGATGTGGCAAATGTTCTGCTGCCGCTAATCAAACAAGAGGTGGAGGTGCGGTCCCTTCACGCACTCGCCTTCTTCCAGTCCAGGGCCGACCTAGTGCTCCAAGCTGCCGAGGCTTCTACCCTGCGGTACAAGGAAGGCCGGCCATTAGGTCCACTAGACGGTATCCCAACAGCTGTGAAGGACGAGTATGATATCGATGGCTACGATACATGCCTCGGTTCAGTCAACAATTACACGGGCAAGATCCAGGAAGATGGCACCATTACGACTTGGACGGTCCGCAAGCTCCAGGAAGCAGGAGCCATCATCATCGGCAAGACCTCGATGCACGAATTTGGACTCGACACTCCGGGAAACAACCCCGTCAAGGGCACACCACTCAACCCGTTCAACCAACAATACTACACCGGGGGTTCCTCGTCAGGTACGGGATATGCGGTGTCAGCCGGACTGATCCCCGTTGGTCTCGGAAGTGATGGAGGGGGCAGCATCCGTATCCCGTCAAGCATGTGTGGCATCTTTGGGCTGAAGCCAACACACGAGCGGGTCAGCTGCAAGCCGGGGCAGAATCACTCTCTAACATGTGCTGTCTTGGGGCCCATGGCGGGCGATGTGAGGTCCCTGCTCACTGTTTTCGAGACCATCGCGGCACCGCACCCCACGTCGCCGTTTCCGCCTTTCAGACTAACAGGCGCTCCACGTCTGAGGCCGAAGGTTCTCGGAGTTCCTGAAGCCTGGTTCAATGCCGCAACGCCGTCTATCCAATCACTCTGCAGGAGCATGATCGACCGCCTAGTCAAGGAAAGGGGTTACGAGGTTATCAACATTGATATTCCTTATCTCACTCACGGCCAGACGGCTCACGCGATGACAGTCCTTACTGACGCTGCGACATTGCTACCCGACACGACTGGACTCACACCTGCAAACAGAATCATGATTGCACTCGGACGCGTTACGCGGGCAGAAGACTATATGCTAGCCCAAAAGCTGCGCCGCGTGATAGGGCGGCATCTTGCCTGGCTGTGGGAGCAGCATCCCGGTATGCTGATTGTAACTCCGACCACCGCCTGTGAGGGCTGGCCCATTATTGGGGGAGCCGCCGAGTTGACATATGGCGTCAATGACGGCGACCAGACCATCAAGTCCATGGAGTATGTCTGGCTCGCCAACTTCCTCGGACTACCCAGCATGTCCGTTCCCGCTGGCTTTGTCGGTCCTCGAGGCGGCAAGGAAGCGGGCGAGATCGTGGAGGGGCAGGTCCGTGATAAGGTCGAGGGCATACCCATCGGTCTGATGGCGACCGGAGAGTGGTGTGCTGAAGAGGCTCTTCTCAGGTGGGGTCTCGACTGCGAGGAGATCGCACCAGATCGACGGGCGAAACCACCAGCTTGGGTTGACGTTATCAATCTGGCGAAGGAACGAAGGCAGACTGAAGACGAGGCATTGGTAGAGACACGCGACCAAGCCCTAGCGGACTAGAGTGTCGTCTCTCGAGCTGTGCGGAGAGTGGATGAGGGTTCTGACCAGAAACAGACTGACGCTCACCACCGGCCGGCGCCACAGAACGCGGCCCGTACTGAGGAAACCGCGGTGCCTCGCACCCGTTCTTTGCAAAGTAAGACCGCATCTATTCCTACCTTCGCGGGAGAGATGGTCGAGATGGTCCAGATGGTTCAGATCCCTTCGGAAGTTCGTGGCGAGAACGGGAAGACTATCATGGTCTGGGTCCCTCGACACGCAGAAGCTGAAGCCGCGAAGAACTCGACGAAAACTGTAGGGGACAGTGCGATGACTGCATAGAAGACCGCTAAAACTATCTAGACTACAACTAATACCATGAAGGAAATCCCGCCCTTCATAATCGCCATGGCCTGCGCGTGGCGCGTAATAGCTGGTGCCCGGAGGAGGGTTGGATTTCGGGAGAATTTCTCAGCGTTGAGTAGAACTGGCTAATAGATTCACTCCATCCGATTGAGTACTGTATAATGCAAGTACCATTTACTGCCCAATTCTCTCCCTAAGCCAAGCAAGAGCGACCTCCCGTCCCCGCTCCCCCAGCGTCCCATCCCCCTCAACGGCGCCGACGTCCCGCGTCTGCACTCTCCTCTCGGCCTCGCCCTCTGAGCCCTCATCCCCTTCCTCGCGGTGCTTGAACTCGTACTTTTCGATGCTCCGCCGCATCAGGCCCGCCAGCTCCGTAGCCTGCCCCTCGAAGTTATTGAGGATCTTGCGCTTCTTGGTGGCTTTAGACGCCTTCCGCTTTCGCGCACCTGTCTGCGAGGGCGGAGGCGGCGGTGGCAATTCGTACAAGAGCAGAGCCTCGGGAATCTTCAGGTCCGATCCCCGTGGAGGGAATTTGAGGTGGCTTTTCGGAGGCGACTTGAGGGTCCAGGTCGTAGAGGTGCTGCTGGAGGTACTGTCTGTGTCATCCTCCGAGGCCGTAGACGATGCGGACGACAGGGCATCGATGGCTTGCGTCATGGAGCTGGGTGTGACTGGGCTCGTGAAGTCCTCCGGTACCCAGAGCCCCGGGTCGCGGACGAACAACGACGGGCTGGCGAAGGGGTCAAACAAGCCGGAGGGCGTTGGGAAGAGGACCGGCATGTTGTCTCGGAGGTAGTGGAAGAAAGAGCCCTCGACGTACGGTGTGTCTTCAAGAGCATCGCTGAGTGACTTGCGTTGGTGTATCGGGTGGTCCGGCAGGAACATGGTCCAGTTGTAGATGCCGTTGTATGTTAACAGGCCCCGAACGGCCATTCTCTCGGCTTGATGAGACTCGGTCAGGGCTAGGGAGGCGGCTAGGCTAGCGCCCAGGTAGGAGCCGCACACATAGATATCCCGCTTCGCATTGCCTGCTGGAGCAAGGTTCTTCGTGATCCAGCTGTAGCCAAACAGCGTGTCGTGGATGGGGGACGGCCATTGGAACATGGAAGACTCTGGTTCATCACCATTGACCTGTCCATTCGAAGACGGATCCAGCCAGCGGTAGTTTATCACCGCTGACGGGTATGAATTCAAGAAATCCGGCAGCGGTTGTGGTGAAGCCTGTCTTCTCTGGAAAAAGGGCGGCAAGTATATGACCAGCGGATGAGACGGCTTGTGTTGGGACACATTGTAAAGACTGGTCCACACGTAAGCCGAAGTGTCTACTGGATGTTGAGGGCGCTCTCCTACTTCACATCAATGCTACCTGCTGAGGCGCACGGTACCCGGACTGTCTCGACTTGATGCTGTGAGCTGTACCAGCGGCAATGAGGACTTCGGCGTTGTCGCGTCAAGACACGCAATGCAGACGCGGAACACCATCGTCGCATTCTTGTCGGGCATCGAGAGACGTCCGCTAATTTACTGTTGACATACGTGCATCATAAGATAAGCAATGACATCGAGAATGTCATTTACCGCAAGACGCTGACTCTAGAGTAGGTACCAAAAGAAATCATATGTCGAGTCTAGAACACGGTGGTACGTGCTGCCACCCCTTGTGACAGGCACAACATGACTAGTAGTATCCAATCAACGGCGTAGAAACCCGCCCGCTTCCAGGGATCATCCCCCCATATTGGAACCTCAGTTCAAGACTTGGCAGGCCCGGCAGGCAGGGCACAGCTCAGTAATCCACATGCGATGGAAAACGACGGCGGCCACCCAACCGACGTCATGCCAGAATTCCACTTTGAGATTGGTGGTTGCGTCTTCATTCTCGATCTTGGTTTCCATGTCGCTGCCAAGCATTTACTACCTTACTTACCTCTGCAGTAGTCTTCTATCTTATTTAGACACGATCTAGAGCCAGTTCCAGAGATGTCCGAAATCAAATAAGCTTGAATTCCCAGCTTCACTACCGAGATCAACGGTCCCAACCTTCTGGGCGTTTGCTTGGCATGCCTTAGCGTTGGAGATCGCTGGTCAAACCTTCGGTTCTCTCCCTTATAATAGTTTACCTGGCATAGATCCGGTGGGCTCTCGTTCAATATGAACGATGCTAGCGGTGAGAATGTCGACACGCACGTCGAGGCCCTCGAGGGCCAGACGGAGAAGCTGCAGCAGACCATGGACAACGACAATGCCCATCTCGATCCTAGGTACGTCCATCACGCGCTGGTTGTCAGTCGCGTCGACTAACTGACCAATCAGCCGCTGGTTCTTTGCATCGTCTCTCTTTCCCATGATCGCCGGTACCCTCGGTCCGGTAGCTTCAGCCTTCAGTATATGCGCTCTTGTCCGGCCATGGCGGCAGTCCTTTCCGCCCGGCTCGGATATCCAGAAGGCCACGTACATACCCGACCCCGAATGGCTGCTTGCTATCAACGGCGTCCAGCTGGTCATTGCCGTCGCTGCCAACATGGCCCTCCTGCTCAACATGACCAAGAGACTCCGCTTCACTGTCGCTCAGCCGATCACGATCATCGGATGGTATTTCTCCGTTGTCTGTCTCATCGTCCTCCAGTCTGTGGCCAGCACTCATCTACGGGTCGACCCTTGGGACGAACACGTCTGGTCTCAGGCCTTCTACTATGGCATCTACGCTGCCATTCTCTACTTCATCGACGCGTCACTCATGGTAGTCACCTTCTGGGGAGCCTATACCGGCCACTACGACAAGGACTTCCTCCTCACGCCGAGCCAGCGAACCCTCATGCTGCAAACCATCATGTTTCTGATGTATTTGTTGATCGGCGCCCTCGTGTTCTCCAAGATCGAGGGCTGGCCCTATCTCGATGCTGTGTACTGGGCCGACGTCACTCTTTTCACCGTCGGTTTCGGCGACTTCTCTGCCTCCACACCTCTTGGACGCGGCCTCCTTCTACCGTACGCGCTGGTTGGTGTCATCAGCCTAGGTCTAGTCATCGGATCCATCCGCGCTCTGGTCCTCGACCGTGGAAAGCGCAGGATTGACGCACGAATGATTGAGAAGAAACGGCGGAAGGTAGTCAAGAAGATGGTCAAAAAGGGCTCTGATTCGATGCTGGAGCCGATCCAGGAGAAGGAATCGCAGGCCAACGCTAAGTATCCCGAGCATGACGATAGACACCTGACCGAGTTTGAGCGGAGGGAGAACGAGTTCAAGTTGATGCGCAAGATCCAGCGCAAGGCCGAGAGGCGGCGTCGCTGGCTCGCCATGGCCACATCGACGGGTACGTGGGTCGTGCTGTGGCTGGTCGGTGCCAAGATCTTTCAGGTGTGCGAAGAGCCTTACCAACACTGGTCCTACTTCGATGGCGTCTATCTCGGATTCGTCAGTTTGACCACTATTGGCTATGGCGACCTTACCCCGATATCTAATCCCGGCAAGTCTTTCTTCGTCTTTTGGTCTCTAATGGCCCTTCCGACCATGACAATCCTCATCTCCAACGCCGGAGATACTGTTGTCAAGGGGATACGCGATGCGACCAATGCTATCGGCACTGTAACCATCTTGCCAGGAGAGCAAGGTTTCAGGAAAGGGCTGAAGGAATTTCTCAGGCAGTTGACTATGGGAAGACTCTTCGACGAAGAGATCAGAGAGTCTCCACCAGGTTTCTTGGGCGATGCGGAGGAACACGTAAACGATACCGAGGGTGACGACGACGACTCAGAAGGCGAGAGACACAGTTTCGGCGGTCTCCGGGGCGGAGAGTCGGATCAGCGTGAGCTTGATGCTGAGAGGGGCGGTACGCGCAAGGCAGACAAGGAGAGGGCAGAAAGGAAAGGACAACAGGAGGAAGGCATGAGGCACCGTCTGCAGCGTCACAGCGAAGACGGCTCGCGAAGCACATCCCACAGCAGGTCAGACAAGCACACCCCCCCTAGACGGGCTACCACGATGAAGAGTTCCCGTCCGAGCTCCTCGCATTCAAAGCAGGGCCATCATCACCCCGAGGGCCTGGGATTCCAGAGAACACAGTCGTTCGCGAGGCAGGACCTGCCGAGTGAGATTCCTAAGGACAAGAACGAATATCACATCATGCTACTCGAGGAAATGGCCAGAGTCACGCGACACCTCAAGAACAAGCCGCCACGCAAGTACAGCTGGGCCGAGTGGGCGTGGTACCTCAAGCTCATCGGCGAGGACGAGGCGAACCCACAGACGCACCGCAAGGCCAGGCCGCACGTCCACGCCAAGGCCGGCGCAGACGGACGGACGGAAAAACATGACGACGATGCGGACACCAAGGAGGGCAACGACTCACACCAAGGCCAGACGCAGTGGAGCTGGGTCGGGTCTCGGAGCCCGCTCATGGGGTCGCAGGAGGAGGCCGAATGGATATTGGAGAAGCTCACGCAGAAGCTGACGCAGGAGCTAAAGGATGCGAGGAACGAGAGCAAGAAGGAGCAGGTCAGTGGCGGTGACGTCAGCCATGTCATTCACGAAGAGGCGGAAGAGGATAAGAAGCAGGATGGCCGGGAAGAGGTGGAAGGGGGAAAGTCTGACGACGAGCATGATAATCGTCAGGAGTCAAGAGGTGACGACAACTCATGACGTGTGTCATCGGTTGTCTATAGAGATTGATTTGGGAAGGCCTTACTGAGTATTCGTGCTCGCATTCGGGAGTGTGGCAGTGTTTGCATTCAAGACATTTCGCATTTGGCGGTGCATTGCTTCGTCGACATAAGGCTTTGTCCGGTCTGGTTTCTGGGTCTGCATTAACTATTCGGTTACAGGAAAAGGATAATAATACGGACATCTGGTTGGGATATTGTCAGATCGTTTTCTACATCTATGCGAGCAAAGGGGGCTCTGTCCAGAGATGGTCTATATGCCTTGTAGTAGGATTTACCTCGCACCCGAATACGTATGTATTGTAGCGGTATCTACTCTATCTTGTAATAGTCTAATCATCGAGTCGTCTAATGCTCCGAACCTCTGGATGCCTGCTTGCTTGCTGTGAGTGACCTCTCGGCGTAAATCCATCTATTCTCTCCGCTCCGACCCTACTTTCTGGCTTTGAATATGAGCTTCTTGAGTAATAACGAGCTTGTGACACATCTTCTCGGGTGATTTGTGTTATTTTCTCAGCAAAACACCGGCCACCGACATAAGTCCGGCCACAGCAACTGCGCGGACCTGCAGTAACAAAACGGAAGAATAGGTGGTGCTGCTCATTATTCTGTTAACTCCGTCTTACTTTGGCCGCTCGCTCGGCTCCGAGTCCGACTCTTGTTTTGCGAAGCTTGAATTCAAGAATGCCCCACTTCTATCAAGGGAGAGCACATTTGGCCAATCAGAAGCCGATCATTGGTGATTATTTCACATCCCACCCGCGTCATTGGCTCCCGTGTCTTTCACAGTCGAAACGGTTCCATACCAAGAGTGAGTACCTACTGAACATGAGAATTCTATATAGCCACAAGCACGGTATGTTTACATCCCTAGTGTGCACACATTAGGACACATATAATCTCGAGTCTTCTCTTAAATCTCTGTTGTTTGCACGACTACATCATCATCACGGGGTGAGGCAGTATAAGTAACTCTCGCCACTCTCACGAGACGCCTCGACATCTATCCCACCTCTCAACCACCGCCCACCACCAAAATAAAAACACCAAAAAAATGTCACTAGCAGCACTTAAGACCCTTCTCTTTGGGTCACCCAAACCTCCCGGGCTATTATCAGACTCCAGCGCTCATCATGGCTATGGCACATCCCAAGGCCTGACTCCAACAAAGTGCCGTTCGGCATCCACAACCTCCTCCTCCACCCTCTCCCCAGATCTCGAGGCCCAGCAACCAGCGCCACGCCCAAAATCCCCCTCCCAGTTGTCGACCTCCTCAGACACGGGCTTCCGCATCACAGCCAGGGTCATATCCGATGCGACCATCGGCCTCTCAGACGGGCTTACTGTCCCTTTCGCCCTGACGGCGGGCCTGTCCGCCCTGGGCAACACGCGCGTCGTCATCTTTGGAGGTTTGGCGGAGCTTATAGCCGGGGCCATCAGTATGGGACTCGGCGGCTACCTAGGCGCCAAGAGCGAAATGTAAGTATTTCTGACATTCTCCATCATTATCAAAAATCTAACGTGTCACCTCAGAGCATCATACCACGAGACGCGCCTACAAACGGCGACTCTCATCGAGGAGGACCCGCTCGCGGCAGAGCGCAGCATCAGGAACGTGTTCGAGCCCTACGGGGTGCCGGCCCGCATCGTGACGGAGCTGACGGATCACCTGCTGTCTGCCTCCGGGCGCGAGCACGTCGTCGACTTCATCACCAAGTTCGAGCACTGCGCCGAGGAGCCCTCGTCGTCGCGGGCGCTGACGTCGGCGCTGACCATCGCCACGGCCTACTTCCTCGGCGGCCTGGTGCCGCTGCTGCCCTACTTCTTCGTCGGCGCGAGCCAGGTCATGCTGGGGCTGTGGATCTCGGTGGCCGTCATGGCCGTGGCGCTGTTCTCGTTCGGCTACGTCAAGACGTGCATCGTGACGGGCTGGGACAGCGCGAGGTGTGTGAGGATGGGGCTGTTTGGGGGCGCGCAGATGGTTGTCGTGGGAGGCGCGGCTGCCGGTGCGGCCATGGGGCTGGTGAAGGCTTTCGACGGTTTGGGGGGTTCTTGATGAATCTCTGGAAGGGAGTGGGGAAAATATGTGTAAGAATAGATTCTAGAGCCCGGAAGGGAATGAGTGACGATGTCACGAAACATGGACATCTCTGAACGGCGGAGAAAAGGACAGCCAACAATGGCTTCTTATGTATTATAGAGGTCGCAACAAGCATAAATCACAGATACGACATCAAGACTCGTCCAATTCTGACATTTAGATCCGTCTGATACTCCTGCACGAGCAATTCCAGGGCATGGTCGTCGTCTTCAGCGGCCTCCACGTCCGTGATTAGAGCATCCCTCAGCTCTTCCCATATCATTGTTTGTTGCATGCTTCCCCTCCAGAAGTTACCGGCCATGAGGGCGTTGAGATCATTTTGACCGTCCACATCGGTCTGAGTGGCTTCAGACACAGACACAACGAGATTGGTATGCGGCTCCTGTGAATATTGACTGTACTCGTCGGCGTTGATGCATGTGGTCTGAGTTTGCACGAGCGGTATCTGTGAGCATGGGAGCTCGGACACCGACCCCCTCTGGGAGTCCGGCGGTTGTCTCGGCGCCTGCGTGACCCTCTGGCGTTTGGCCGGTCGACTTAATGATACATCAGAATCCGCGATCGAGTCAACACGCTTTAGCCTCCCACCGCCTGAAGATCCACGGAACCTGTCGCTGCGGTCCAGCGTATGGTCGGAAACGTATTCCGGTACCGACGACATACCAGAAGCGGGAGTTCGGGAAGGTAGCACCGGAGGGATGCTCTCCAGTTGCACCGTTGACCTGTCCTTTGTTGCTTCGACAGCATCCGACGCCGGTTTAGACGCGAAACTGAGCTCCCGTCTCGGCGGCAGCATTAAATGACTCTGTTGAGATAGCTTTACGCTCGCCTGAGAGTCCGGCCCCTGACTCGCCAACTTCGGGGTCGACCGTCGACTATTTGGAACCTGAATAAGGCAGAAAGGCGGCGTAGTACCATCTGATCTTCTCTGGAGCGGGGACAGAACTCTTCCAGCTCTCATCTCTTGCGGCGAGAGGATGAAAGCTGGACTCGTCGTTTGGCTGCGAGAACCAGTACTTGACTGAGATGTCGGAAGAGCGGCTGTGTCTTTGTCGTCATCTGCGCAGATGATGCCGATTCTGTTCAACCTTGAAACGGCATCTAGGAGATCCCTGCCCTTGCTGAATCTGAGGTCATGGATTGGACGCTGCCATCGCAGGTCAGCCTCAGAGACAAATATGCTGTTGGTGTGTGAGAAGAATACACACCGATTGCGATATAGAGGAACCGTTGATTAGAAGCCGCCGACGCTGGGCTGAGTATCGTATAGAAGCCGTATCGGCCGTTGAGCCCAAGGATGTCAAGAAGCCATCCAAGGACAATGAGATCTGAGAGACAGGCAGTTAGTCAGAACCAGGCACAAGAAAAGGATCCTGAATGTCATTACAGAGAGGACTTGCCTTGGGTTCTGCTTCCTTGGAGACGTACACCATGAGTGAATGGCAGGTGCTTGTAGGCTGCTGGACGTGGCGTGAGGCAAAAGCCGGAGACTTGCCAACCTCGCATTTCACGACCAAGTCTACCTCGCCATTGGCAACCTGCTTGCCATCCACGAGAACATATGCAAGCGGGCAAGTGAATCTCCAAGACTGAGGAAACGTGTCGTTAAAGGGCTCGGGCATGTTGCCCACTGACGGGCCCAAGGATTGGCTCAGCAGCTGATCTTAGAGAGAAGGCAACGGGTGCTCTCAGCACCGAGTCCCTATGGAGAAGGATCGGAGAACGTGCTACGTGAAGTACTTGCAACTCAAAGGGGGATTGCGAAGTGCGACCTTGAAGGAGCAAAATGAGGTGATGCTATTCCGACTTCAACTTAAAGTTGGCCATTCCTTCGTCTCAGGGAAGGAGCGAGCTGGCAATCCACGGACGACTTCTTAAACCTGCCATCATTGATAGACACCACCCGCTTTGTGTCCTACCTGTTACAAGACCAAAGTTTGAAGTCTGTGCCAGGCCTTCGAGAAGTGGGTTTTCCAACGTCAACGGCGCTGTGCATCCGGAACATTAACAACTCCAGGGAACATGAAGTCATGATAGCCGCTAAGGTTCAACTTCAGCTCCAATGTATCACCTGCGCCATTAGCACCAGCAGTCAGCAGCGTATGCACACCACATACCCTGTATTTCAGTTCCAAATCAGTCTGAGATATGGAAATCCAGCATCAAGAGCGGTAAAAGCAAGCTGGAAGTCATACAGGACAGGTCTTCGTCGTCCTACGTGATAACTGACAGGCTCATCCGTCTCAGGGTCCTGCACCCACACGGGGCAACTGCACTCGATAACTGACACGCCAAGCCCTGCAATGGGCAGCCCTCCACAAAGTCTAACTTGACTGCAACTCTCGTCCCTCATGTCGTACATCATGGGAAGTTTCGGCAGCTCCCTGCCAAGCAAGGCGAGATAAGATGACGAGCCGACCCGGAGCTCTTATCACTCTTATCGTCCCGCTCTCCGAACTCCCCGCTACCCCACCGACAGCGGCAACACCTCCGACTCCCAAGCTCTACGAACCGCGACGTCAGACATTTTAACCTCATAACTCTAATCTTTCACGCTCATAGTATATCTCAACCAACCCTCTTTCCACTCCTTGAGGCTCAGTCCCTCGAGCCAAGATGTCGACCCACTACCAATCCCCCGAGATAATAGAAGAAACCCACACCCCCCTCTACCTCCAACAAGCCTCCTCACGCCCACCCCTGATCGGCGACGACGCGGGCCCCTCCCTGCCCTTCCCGCTGCTCATGTCGGGCAAGGTGCTCACCGGATTCGGCCGCGGCAGCCGCGAGCTCGGTATCCCCACCGCCAACCTGCCCGTCGACGGGCCCGAGGCCGCCTCGTGGATCGCCGACGCCAAGTCCGGCGTCTACTTCGGCTGGGCCAGCCTCGCCCTGCCCGACGAGGGCGCCTCCTGGGACGACGGCAAGACCTGGCGCGTGTGGCCCATGGTCATGTCCATCGGCTACAACCCCTTCTACAAGAACACGGTGCGCAGCGCCGAGGTGCACGTCATGCGCCGCATACACTTCGACTTCCGGGGGCACGAGATGAGGTTGATGATCTTGGGGTACATACGCGAGGAGAAGGACTATCCGAGCATGGAGTCGCTGATTGAGGACATCAAGATCGACAGGGATGTTGCGAGGCGGAGTCTGGAACGGCCCGGGTGGATGCCGAGGGAGGTGGACGAGAAAGGGACGTTGGACGGGAGCTGGCTTGTACGGCCCGAGGAAGAGGGTGTCCAGGTTGAGGCCAAGGCAAAACAAGCGTGAGGAGGGAAACGGGATCTTGCTGGGATTTTAGAGGTAGATATCGATAGCGGGCATTGTGTTTGGAGCATTGGATCATCTTATTTTTGTACCTGTGCGATACCCAGGCCACAAGGGAACTCAACCGTGCTTCTTTTTAACCAATCCCAATCTCGCGCAGACTTCCTCCAACCAACAAAATCATGATAATATATACGTCGAAAACAGTGGTCTCGCTGGCAGGCTTGCTTACACTGGAGAGGCTGGAAATGAAGAGGTATCTCAACGCCGCGATGACCATGAAAACCACAAGCCCCAACTCCGGCGGAACCCACCCACCATGCTTTTTGCCCAAAACCATTACCCGAATCGAGACATTAGACCGCCAGCTGATTATGCGTGCGATAGTAACATGGCAGGAACTACACGGGGCAGAGTTAGCAAACAAGCGATGACCCCAGGTCGGGAGGGGGAGACGTGTCGACTTACATTGACCACAATCAACATCGGAATGTCAAAAGTATCCCGCTTAATAGCCCACGTGTAACTGCACTCCAGCTTACCATCCTTCTCCAGCTTGGATATACCGTGCTCCCCGTCGATCCTTGCCACCCTACTGCTCAGGATGCTCTGCTTAGTGACTTTTTGAGGGGAATCATCCGACGCACTGCCAGGAAGCGATCCTTCCATGCTCTCCTGCGTCCGGTATTTGAGCAGGCGACACTTCCGCGTCACCCTACCCCTACTATTATTGAACGCCAACTGCGCAAAGTCCTGGTAGAACGTGACGACGCTGTCGTCGTCCATGAGCTCGGCCAGGAAGACGGGCTGCGGCGTCTCGTCGGCGGGCTTGGCGGCGCCGGCACCGGCGGCAGCCTCGTTCAGGGTCTTGATGCGGGGCGTCGTCTGGCCCGCCCGCCCCGTGCTGCCGCTGTTGGACGCGTTGGACGAGATGCCCGTGTTGACGTTCAGGTTCGGCTCGAGGCCCAGGAGCACGTCCTTGGTCCACCCCGTCAGCGCCGTGAACTCCTTGTTGACGCCCGCCACCTCGCCCGTCCGCCGGCAGGCGATGGCCGGGGTCGAGCACTGGTGCATGAACTCCTCGTACTCGAAGAGAGCTCGCTGGAAGCTCTTCTCCATGAACACGAGGTCCTGCGTGTTCAGGGTCCGCGTACATGATATGAAGGGGGGACGAATGCTGGCCAGGGACTTGGCGATGGAAAGTGTCTTTGTGGATGCGAAGCGAGTCTGTAGGAAGGCAATAAGCTTGTGAAAGCTCTTAACGTATTGATAGGGTTCCTTCACGGACTCATATATGAAAGAAGGGTCTCGCTGCCGCTTCCCCAGAAGAGACTTTGTGCCGAGTCTTGCGGCCGCTGATTGGGGTTTAGGCCGATGTATTTGCGGTGGATGGGATTGGCTCGCCGACCCGGGAGTCGTATTGTATGTCGTTGTCGTGGGCGAGCCATCGAAACCACCGGTCGTCGCTTGGGGACTATTGTTTTCTGTGCTAGGGCTCTGTAAGCTTGTAGGCCGAGCGGCAATCGCATAGGCATGTGGAAGGCCATGCTGCAGGTTGCCCTGGGAATAAGCGCCGTTGACGCTGTGATCCAGCCCTAGGAAATCCCCCACCATGGCAGCATCGTATACCTTGTCGAACCCACCGACGCCATTACCGAAGACGCCCGGTGGACCGAAGTTGACATCGCCCCCGCCTTGCGTCGATATCGACTGATCTTGTGGTGGCGTGTCGGCAGCGGCACCCGACGACATGTGATTGAGCATGCCGAACTCCATAGCCGAGTACTGACTACCGAAATTGAGGCCTTCAAGGTTGAAGTTGAAGATGGCAGGATTGCTGGGATCGAAGAGCGCTGATGTGAAGTTTGCCATTTCTCCGGAGACTTGCGGTACGTTCATACTTCCCATCTGCGCACCTGCATGAGGGGCCTGAAATGTCGGGGATACCGGCGACTGTTGGCTTCCGAACGACAGACCGTCCGGCAATGCCGCCATTGGCGTCTGTGAAGAGGAATATACCGGATACTGAGACGAGTTTGCCTGAGAGTAAAAGGTGCCAACAGTAGACGATGCATCGGACGCTGCGCTAGACGGATGCCTATGACCGTTTGGTCGTGTGGGCGCGGTTATCTGGTTGTTATACCCAGGACCTAGAACTGGACCTAGTGCCTCTGGAGGGGCATCATGAAGGTACTTGGCCTTTTTCCGAACACCATCTTGACATTGGTCGGCTAAACCACGTTTAATACACCTCTGGCAGGGTCGTTCATCACCTGGTGAGTACGTTAGAAAGGTGTTTGACAATTTGGCAACAGGTCCGGTGAGGGCACATGTAGGTGTTGTGGGGTAGTAAATGCAGGTGTAGAGGTCAAATGCTTGTAAAGCATCGTCAAGACGTACCGCATGTTAGATGAGCCCTTTGACATGCAAAGCAAGCTCGTCTTGCCTTCTTTCTCCTAGGACGGGCGGGATCCTTAGGGTCGTATTTCTTCTTGACCTCGCCGTTGGCATCGACTATCTCAGACATGTTGTTGTCTGTCATCATATCGTCGCCGTCTTTGGAATGAGTGTCGGCCTCGTCGTACTCGTTCTCACTCTCAGACATGACACCTGAGACCTCTGCCTCGTTGGTTTCCATTTTGGGTGGCATCATGTCTTAGTTTTATATTCGACGCCTCTGTAAAATGGTCGCCTGGGACAGCGACACGGCAATGCAAGGCCAGCGGTAGCCGCCTTTCTGCGGAACTGCAGCTGGGCCCCTTGGCGCAGCCGCTGGGTTGAAGACAAGAGGCAGGGGTGGAGAACCGCCCGCGAACGCCTGCAGCAGTCCCCACGGTCGTAACACAGCCGCGAGGGAAGAGGGCTGCAGACGGATGCTTTTCGGAGCAGATACCAGGCTTGATGAGCGCGCAATAGCCTGTGCGAGTCGGGGTGACGGTCTAGCTAGCTTATCACGGCTCTAATCAGATTTCCCCAGCGTCAATCAAGGCGCGAGTCTCACAATATGGCACCGCCGCGGATATGGGCAGAGGTGGCGGTTGCAGTTTGTCCTGAATCTCTTGCTTGTGCACATTCGCAATATCAAGTGCTGATCCTGTTTTCCCCTTGGGAAAGGAGGTCGAATTGGTACGGGGTGTCTTTCTTTCAGCTGTGGTTGCTCAACAGATACACAGTCACAGCGTCTTCCCCTCGTATAGCTGGCAAGTATTTGATATGGTGGTCCAATGGGCTCGCTCCCGGATGATCGGAGGCGTCACTTGTACGACGTGGTGGACCGGTTTGGCCTCGCAGGCCTAGGCGATTCTGGACCGTGATAAAGAGATGAGGAGTCGCAAAGGCTATGAAGCCATGTGGCGGCGCGGGATGGAGGCCCTGATCTTGGTATGCGCAATCAAATATTGGTAGTCGCCCCTTGGACTATCGATGGTGGAGGGACAGGAACTGCAGCTACCCGTCGGCCAGTTTATGCTTGTCTTCATCTGGTGCCGGTACGGTAAGTTCCTTGACTTTTGTCTGCGCGTCGCTATATCGAGGGCTGGCGCTTGGTTCAAGCTCGTAGACAGCTGGTGGCAGATATTCCGTCTATCATCTGGTAGCTGTCGATGTTTCGGTCTATGACCGCGTCATTCCGGTATGTTTGGTCCCGTCTTCGCACCTCGCTCTGTCCGGGCGCAGATCGGGGGTTCGGCTCGATCCACTAGGAACTTCCGTGGGGAACACAGAAAAAGTAACAAGTCAACGTCGTCGCCAGTGTCGTTGTTGGGGTACAAAGAGGATCGCGCGTCGTAGGAGCCTCCAATCAATTGATTGATTTGAAGGCACGATCTCCGGTGGAGGTAGGTTCCGCGGTGGCCAGCGGTCTACTGCGTATAGTTATTTGTCGGCACGGCGATGGAGAAAGGTCGTGTGTGGTTTGCCGGTCAGCACAGCCAGACAGCCCGGGGCGAGCTCTTCCAGGATGCGGGGTTTCTGTAAAGGTAGACGGGACTCGGTTATTGGAGTCGAAGCTGCAGACTGCAGTGATCCAATCCCCGCTTCTTGGACAGTCAGCAACATTTTCTATCCATACACCACCCCTGCTTTTACTGTACTGTACTGTGTAAGGTACGTATTATTACTGTCTACCTAAGGTAGGTACCTCTTGTGGTAATTTGACAATGTCTCGACTGAATATGAAGCTTTATCAACGGGCAGTCAAGAATCTCCACGCTTCCAATGCTCAGAACAAGGCCGACATCAACAATGCAATGACCTGAGATTGTGACAGAGCATGGTACCTCACTACAGCAGTTACCTCACTATTCCAGTCTTCTGGAAAGCCTTATAGCCAGGAATGCCCTGCTGTGATCCGTCGGTGAGAGTCGAAGCCAGCTTGTGATTTGACGTCCAAGAATCCAGGCCAAGTGCTGCGTTACCAGAGTCTGGACAACCAATCCCAGACGACGGCCCTCCTACGCTTCTCTACTCGCAACAACCTCAACACCATCATGACTTCAAGTCGCAGTCGATTGCTCCGTCTAATCTTATCCTTCTGGCCAGGACATGGTGCTGTACCACCACGTCGAGGCACCAAATGACGCCCATCAAGATCGGAAGCTGCACCCCCTCAATACAACAGCTCAATAGTCTACGGGCACAGGCATGGCGGCGTCTTCGAAGCCAGAGAGCTCAGGCACTCCTGAATACAGTCTCTCTCAATGCTCCCAAGTGTCGGGTACCAGTCGTGGCCGAGATGAGGGGTCTCACAGAAGCCACCTCAAGCCACTGGACCACCACCATCCACGTTGCGTCGACCTGCGGCAGCGGTCAGTAATGTTTGTTCTTGCCTTGCTTTAGAGTTGCAGCCCCAACCGACGGCGTTGCAACTTCTACGGACGCTGAGTGGTAGCTTGACATGGCTTGGCCGTTGTGATCAGTCAGTCCCGTCGTTGCGTTCCTGCAGGAGCTATGTTCCAATTGACACGCTTGAAGGATGAAGTTGGTGGTCGTGCTCGTCTATTCACTTTTCCGGGGATATTATATTGGTCCGGTCTATTTACACCTGTACGCCTCACGCCCATTGCGTGGGGGTACTACAACTGTGAGCAAGGCTTTCTTAACCGTTGTGTTTAAGACCGACGGCGCAAAAGCAAGTTGGCCGCCGTCCGGGCCGCTAGCTCCCCTCTACGTCTGCACCACAGCAGCTCGTCACTCCATCTGCGGCCTTCCAGATACGGTGTTGCCCAATGATGATGTCTCATAGGTTCAAGTACGAGCTGCTTGTTGCTCTGGTCATCACAAACACCTTGAGAGACAGACAGATCTTGTCTTCCGCCAGGGCCCCGCAGCCGCCTCTTGAAGCGAGCCTCATGACGGTGGACCGTCGATCACATCGACGAGTGGATGGGTCATTCGAAGATCAAGGTAGGTAGCCTTGTGTGGCGTTGTTTGCACAGCTGATCGTCTTGCACACCGGTCCATCATCCGCCTTTGATTGGCCATGCCAGGCACATTTACTGGCAATCCTAGCCACTGGCACTCATAGTCCGAAATCCTTCAACAGTCTAGACTTTAAGCCGTCGTTGCGTACTTGCTTCGGCTCCTGATGCGCTTTCCGTATATGAAGAACAGATATGGGAAAGGCAGCATGGCGAGCGTCAGGAAACCAAGAAGCGCAGTGGCCCACTGGTATCCCAGGCGCTCGTACATTTGTATGCCGAAGAGTGGGAAAGCGGCTGAGGGAAACCGTCAATAAATTAAAAGAGGGTGGCAATAGCAAGACCCGGCAGAGAAGCTGTAAGGTCTCGCCTGCCAGTGTACGATGGAAGCTCACCTGCAAATGTACACCGAACAAGTGCATTGCCTGCAAGGGCACTGGCAGCATACAAAGGGTATGCATCGACCTAGGCATTGGTTAGCATCACTCTCAATCACCAACAGTGCAACAGTGCCCCGGATCTTGGCATTCGTATCAGACAGGGACCACTTACAAGGAAGGTGAAGATACCAGTGAAAGCTAACGAAACGCTGCACGACATTTGACGGTTAGCGACATGACTTCAACAGGAACTGGATATGCGCGATCACAGAGCGAAGTCGGGGAAACCCCAAGTCAATCTGACAAATGCTTGACTAAGGCCAGCAAGTGGACCGATCCCTTGCACCGCATATACTGGCAGACAGGGCGTTGTCGTGCCACTTGGCAACTGACAGGCCCAGAACGTCAGACGACCTGCTCTGGGTAACGTCTAGGCAAGTGAGGTATTCTTGGGTCAGGGCATTCGTACGAACGTAACCGGAACAGCGGCGATCCGTCTTCTCATACGAGGGCAGGGGATAAAGCGAAGCCACCACAACGGGCTGACGAGAGGCATCCCCTAGTCTCTCACGTCACAAGTAAACAAGGAGAAGGCAACACTCACCCAAAAGCGAACACTCCAGAACCAATGATGGGCACAATCCAGTGGACCCACGGGTAGGTCGTGAACCCGAACCAAAATAGACCGATGGTAATCAGCGGCGCGCCCACAATAACGGACGGGAGCTGGTCCTCGGGCTCGTTCCTGGCCTCACCCGTCTGCTTCTCACGTCTCGCAGCCAGCCGCTGGCGCGTCTTTTGCCATATGGGTGCCGTGCTGCAGGCCGCTACCATCGCTACGAAAAGACCCAAGAAGGTCAGGCCGATTTGCCACAGGTTGAAACCGTGGTTGGTGCCGAAGACGAGCGGAAAGGCGCCAAAAAAGAGGTAGAGAATGCCGAGGAGGATGGCCGAGTAGATGTCGAGGATCAGGCACATGGGCTCCGATATGAGCAGCTGGAAGGGCCGCAGCAGGGCGTAGGCGACGGTCTTGGCAATGGACTTCTTCTGTTTCTCGATTGGAGCCTTCCATCGATCGTCGCCAGTGTCTTTCCTAAGTTTCTGCGCTTTCCTCTTCAACAATACGGGGTCTGGGATCAAACCTGTCAGCGAGACTGGGCCATGTCATATTTTACGACACTGGAAGAACTCACGGTAAGTCTCGGGCACAAAGAAATAAATGGTCGCCAGCAGCACACCAGCCCAAATAAGCAGCACATAATGCGTCCACCTCCAGCTGGCATTAGAGTTGATAAACCCCCCGATCAGCGGGCCCATGGACGGCCCAACAAACGGCGCCAGCGTGAACACAGCCATGGCGGCTTGCATCTGGTTCCGCGCAAACAAATCGCTCACGGTCCCGCCGCTCACAGACAGGAAGGCACTCCCGGCCAGACCCTGGAAGAAGCGGGCGACGATCATGGTCTGGATGTTCTGGGCCACGGCCGAGGGTATCAGCCAGATGAGGAAGAAGGCGAAGCTGGCCAGGTAGATGGGCCGCCTGCCGTAGAACTCGGCCAGGGGGCTCCAGAAGGGCCCCAGGGCGATGCCGAGCACGAAGAAGGACAGGCCCAGGGTGGCGACGATGCGCGAGTTGCCGAACTCGGCGTCCATCTGCGTGTAGGTGGACGTGTAGATGGAGCTGGCGTTGGTGACGCAGAAGCTGCCGAACGAGGTGATGATGACGATGCTCCACTTGCGCCACGGCGGCAGCGACCGCGGGTTGTGCGGGTCGCTGTCGCCGTTCTCCCAGCCGACCTCGTAGGGGTCCTTTTCCGCCGGTGCTGCAGCAGATGTCTCCGGCTCGTCCGAGTCGTCTTCGTCATCGTCGACGCCGTAGCCGTTATTTGACCGTTCGCGGCTTAGTGCCGAGCCGTGTCTGCTATTCCTGGTTGCGATGCTCCCCGGCCGGGTCCGTATTGGCTCGAATCCGGCCGCTTCGACATCATCGACGGAATTCTTCTCCGGATGTGTGCTGGGTGAGTCCGCGGGTGATTCCAACTCTGCCGAGCGGCGTGGGTGTGTCCCCAGATCTTTTTCCTGCATTTCCTGCATCGCCTACCGGTATATCGAGTGCCGAGTCGTACAAAGTCAAAAAGTCCAAATCGCTTGCTCGGGTATAGTCTGGTTTTCAGGTCAAACAACAAAAGACTTATACATTAACTACTCTCGAGTCGAAGTGAGATATGGACAGACTTATACAAATGATCATCAATGACGCTGAAAGACTGCGAATAGCGACCGAACCAAGGGCGCAAAGATCTTCGGTTTTAACATGAACGGCGCCGAACCAGACTTTGGACCCTTGTGGAGTTATGAGCAATGACACCCTGCAACATCATCACATCACCAGTGCGGGTGCTTAGCTATACACGCACTAGCTTCACATGGCCAAATGCTTGGTAAACGCCGAATGGTTACCCTCGGAGGGCGTGCCGAATGCGATCGGCGGGAAAAGGGTTAAGCCTGGCAGTTAGGCGTTACGGAAGCTGCTTATTCACCAGATCCCAAAGCTGCGACAGAGTTACATCCCTTCTGGTGTCTTTCATCGGCGTTTAGGTGGACGCTGAATCGGCAATTGGCCAGCTATGACGCCACGAAAGCTAGGGTGGTTGTCAGGGTTTGTTCGGCGGCCGAATGGGTCTCAATGCGTGCGTATTGAGTCGGGACCAACCACCGCGGATCGGATCACGGCAGCCCCGGAAATAAACGCGAAGCGGCGAGAGGACGACTTGACACCCGCTATTCATCGAGATAGTTACGGAGAATCCGCGGTTCGAGCTCCGGGGCTGCTGTAGTGGTGTCGCGGCAGCGGCAGCGGCTACGGGAAGATTGATTAGAAACGACCCAAGAACTAGGATTCGGAAGGATTATACATTAGTATAGTGCCGGACTACTACCTATGAGTATTAGAAATTAATCGACGTTCTAGGTCGTCTCCCCTGTCTTAAGCTGACAAACTACTTGATAGACCATCAGAGCCACCAAGCATCATAATATGTCCTCAAACATCTAGCACAACTACAAAGCAACGACCATGCATACACAAGTATAGTCCAAACCGCTCCTCATAAAATGATTGATCCTCGTGTATCTACATTGACCTCGTCTTTCAAAGCCATTCTATATCTGCGACAGTGGTATACGTTTCCTCCATCCCTGGATCTAAACAACATATGCCCGCTCCAACGCCTGCTCATGCAGAAATCCAACAGACATGCAATCTAGTAGTACTCGGGCAGATCCGAGAAGCTGGGTATGCCCCCCGTACAATCAAAGCTCTTCTCATACGCCTTGGCCGGCAGCACGCCCGCGGCTAGGCCCTTCTTGTAACTCCACTGCGGTCTGTCTTCCAACGTCAGCAACTTTCGGGGCATTCATCGAGGAAAGGTAACAAGAAAAATAAAAGGGGGTAAACACTCACGCATCTTCCGTGTCCCAAACCCAATAGAACCACCCCCACCCCTTCTCAAAACTAACCATCTGCGCCTCCGCAAACATAAGCAGGAACTGCTTATAGCTATCACTCCACTTGCTCGCGTCTGCATTCGCATCCGTACACTCACACTTCGAGTCCGTGGTCGGACACCTAGGCGTCAGGATATCCGTGCTCGCGTTCCCCGTCGCGTACGTGCCGGTCCAGCGGTTCCCCCAGCCCACGTTGGTCAGGTGACGGGCGCAGTCCGTGTCGGCCTGGGACCACTCGGCCACGAGCGTAGGCCCAAAACCCGTGGCCGTGTTCATGCTCTGCTGCGTCTGCTGCGTCCAGCCGGCGCACGCGTACTGGATCTTGGCCGTGTGGTTGAAGACGATCTGGTTGGTGTTGAAGATGACGTATTGGTGCACGTCGAGCGCCAGGTTCGACAAGCCCTGCAGCTTGCCCTTCCAGTTGCCCAGCCCCATGAACCCGTCGCCGAAGACCACCACCGCGTCCGACACGCCGTTGGAGCGCACCAGCTTGTAGGCCTGCTCCGTCCAGGCCGTCACGGCCGAGGCGGACAGGAAGGTCATGCGCGGCTCGTTGGCCAGCCCGTAGTGCGAGATGACGTTGCGGTAGCGGTCCTGGGCGAAGAACTTGGACAGCCGGTCGTGCACGTCCAGCGACCGCTGGGCGTTGAGGTCGCCGTCGGTGCCGTTGAGCCAGCCGATGGGGCCCTGCCGGCCGGAGTGGTTCCACCCGTTCTGCGACCCGGGAAGCGCGTGCAGGTCGAGGTTGACGCGCAGGCCGTGCTTGCGCGCCCACTCGATGCCGCGGAGGAGGTAGCGCCACGACGTGCGGAAGAGGTACGGGTCGCCCGGGTAGGTCTGCACGGCCCAGTAGCTGAAGGGGATGCGCACGTGGTCCAGCCCCGCGGCGGCGATGTCGGCAAAGGTCTGCTCGGTCACGAAGGTGGCGTAGTGGTGCTCGAGCGTCGAGGCACAGCTGTCGTTGAGGTAGGTGCACAGCGTGTACTCGTCGATGATGCCCTGGCTCAGGTCGTAGTTGAAGAGCGAAGGCGTGATGAAGGGCTCCAGCGAGAGCCAGCCGCCGATGTTGACGCCGCGCGCGGGGCGGGAGGCATAGGACCCCCATTTCTGGTTGAGGGCCGGCACGTGCGGGTTCGCCGCGGCGAGGTCGTCCCAGGCCGAGAAGAGGCCCATCAGCGGCAGGTCGCCGACGGTCTGGTTGGTGTAGGTGCAGTTGAAGTCGGTCGTGTCGGCCCACTGGAAGGGGTCCAGATACGAAGGTGTGCCGGGCGGTATGCTGTTCGGGTCGATGGAGCCGATTCCGCCGGATGGACTTGACAACGACCCGCCGCCGCTCGTGCTGTTTCCGCCGCTGGACTTCTTTTTGCTGACGACGACGGCAACGACGATGATGACGATGGCCACTATAAGCCCTATGCCGCTGTATATCCATATCCGCTTCTTGTTGTTCTTGGCTGGCGGTGCCCATGCATATACCTCGTCTTTCTCCCGCTCTAGACTGTCGTAGCTGCCTGCACCGCCGCGGAGGTGCCTGCTTTGACCTTCTTCAAGGATGGCGCCGCTGACGATCCTCTGCTTCTTCTTCCTGTGCCGCCGCCATTCCTTGTCCCTGTAGTCATCGTCCTGCAGTCGGTCGTCGTATTCGTCCCTGGGTGGTCGCTTGGATCTCCTCTCTTCGTTCTTCGGTTTCGGTCTTAGTTCTGGTTTTGGTCTGGATATTGACTCCCTCCTCGGTCGCTCGCTGGTACTTTGTCGGGCATTGTGGCGGTTCAACTCAGCAAGTGCATCTGCTGACAGTGCATGGCCGCTCCGACTCGAGTCACCTTCGGATGTAGATTTTGACTTTGGTCGAGAGTTCGATTTCCGTTTCTTGTGATGCTTATTTGCGGCAGAGTCTCGGTGTCGCCTCGACGGCCTGGTTCCCTCGCGTGGAGCCATGCCAGCGATGGATTGGTGTTACAATCGTGTCGTTTGACCGATGAAATCTGCTCTGGCATGTAGATACATATTTGCTTCCATGTTCTTCAAGATTACTTGGTTTGCTGGCGCGTACAACCCATGCTATCCACGTCATTTCTTTAGTTGGTGTTGGCCGGGTGACAATCAACAAATCGACCATTTTGGCGATAAGATTTCGGCTAAGAATGCCGAGTTTCTTCAATGCCGCTATGCCGCTGGAAGCCGCTCGGCTTTCCATGATTGTCCCCTCTTCAACTCTCACCGTGTGTCGATCCTGTTTGCCTGTTCTCTTGCATTCGCATCTTCTTCTTGTCTGACAGGATGCAGTTGAGCAGAAACCCTCGACAAAATCCAACACACGCAGCACAATGACAGTACGAACTCACCTGTTCAAGCGGGCGCTGGCGCCAGCAAGGGCACCATGCAGCCCGCACATACCGTCGTCCTCACCGTTATTCAGCACACCCATACTAGCACCACGACGACGACAACGGGTCTACTCAACCCACCCTCCGAACGCAAGACTTAACCTGCCGACAGACTACTCGACCACTCCCATCCTCTATCACACCTCCCAATCCGCCCTCTCGAACCCCGAACTCCCCCCAGAAGTGCGCAACGGCACGACAAAACGCATGAACCTCATGCAAGCTGTCAACGACGCCCTCTCGACCTCCCTCTCGGAAGACGAGTCGGTTCTCATATTCGGCGAGGACGTGGCCTTCGGCGGCGTCTTCCGCTGCACCATGAAGCTGGCCGAGACGTTCGGGCGCGACCGCGTCTTCAACACGCCGCTGACGGAGCAGGGGATCGTGGGTTTCGCCATCGGGGCGGCGGCCGAGGGCATGCGTCCCGTTGCCGAGATCCAGTTCGCCGACTACGTGTACCCGGCCTTCGACCAGCTGGTCAACGAGGCGGCCAAGTTCCGGTACCGCGACGGGGCGTGCGGCCGGGCCGCCGGCGGGCTCACGGTGCGCATGCCGTGCGGCGGCGTGGGCCACGGCGGCCTGTACCACAGCCAGAGCCCCGAGGCGCTCTTCACCCACATCCCCGGCCTCAAGGTCGTCATGCCGCGGTCGCCGCTGCAGGCTAAGGGTCTGCTGCTGGCTGCTATCCGGAGCAATGATCCGTGCATCTTCATGGAGCCGAAGATTCTGTACCGGGCCGCGGTCGAGCAGGTGCCTACCGCGGCCTACACGTTGCCGCTGGGCAAGGCGGAGGTGTTGAAGCAGGGTGCCGACGTGACGATTGTGTCGTACGGCCAGCCGCTGTACAAGTGCATGGCTGCTATCAAGCAGGCCGAGGCGGATCTAGGCGTCACGGTGGAGCTGATCGATCTGAGGACCATCTATCCGTGGGACAAGGAGACTGTGCTTAGCAGTGTGAGGAAGACGGGCAGGTGCATCGTCGTGCACGAGTCTATGGTCAATTCCGGCGTGGGAGCCGAGGTGGCGGCAGCTATCCAGGGAGACGAGAAGACGTTTATCAGGCTAGAAGCGCCAGTTCAGCGGGTTGCCGGATGGAGCATACCGACGCCCTTGGTGTTTGAGCAGTTCAACATGCCGGATGTGGCGAGTGAGTGGCCTTTTCCCTCTAGTCCCATAGTTGAAGACGATGCTAACGAGGAGTCCAGGGATATACGACAATATCAAGAAGGTGCTTGAGTACTGAAATGGGATCAGGTAGTGGTGTAGGGCAAGGCGAATAAGATCATGTTGAAGCCATCTAGAATGAATTCAGATGGTCATTTAGCGGGTGCAGACCATGGGTTTTGCATTGAAGTGTGCTCAGACTCAAGAATTAGATGAGAATGTCATGAATAAGGTATCTATGAATCTGATGTACCTGAAGAGTCTCTCGGAAGATGCCGTAAAGTGCACTGCAGCAGCCTAAAAAAGGAAATAAAAAAAAGAGGAAACCAAAAAGTGCATTCTGCCCCTCCGCCCCTCTAAAAATTTAAATGCTTCAAGACACCAACCATGACATCAAGTACAGACAAGTCTCTATAACGTCTACTGAATAACCAAGTTGCAAAAATGGCCTCAACCTCAAGACCAGACGCCCCTTCACCAGGTACGGCTCCCCGTTCACCTCCCCCTTCTCCTCCCTTTCTAGAAAACGAGCCACTGACTCCCTGTGCGCCACAACAGCAACATGCCAAGCCCAGTTCGAGCAAGGCGTCGCCTACGCCCTGCACCTCTGGCCGGACCTCACCCTCGCCGTGCAGAACCACTGGGGCGGCCCCGACTCGGCCGACAAGCGCGACTGGTTCGCCGGCGCCGTGGTCGAGCTCTTCCCGGACATGTCTAGACCCGCGACAACCGCCTCCCCTACTACCGGCCCCGATGGGCAAAGCGCCGCCGACGAGGAGCCCGACACGGCCTACGTGGAGGAGTTCCTGCTGCAGGTCATGGTGGACGAGTTCGAGGTCAACGTGGACGACGGCTCGGGCTACGAGGTGGCAGAGACGATACTACGGGCACGCGGGGAGTGTCTGCGGGGCAAGTTCGACGAGGTCGAGGCGCTGCGGACCAGGTGGGCGGGGAAGAAGGGCGGGAATGTGGTGTTTAAGCAGGCCGAGGACCGGGACCAGGACACGGATTGGGACGACGACAGTGATGAGGAGGACGACGAGGACGAGGACGGCGATGTCGAGATGGGCGATGCCCCCTCGCGGCCGGCGCCAAAGGAGAAGGTTGAGCCCGAGGTGGACGAGGATGGCTTTACGAAGGTTACGAAGAAGAAGAGGTGAGGGAGGTACAGGCAGGTGCCCTGTATGGTGGGGGGTATGGAAGGCCTTTGTGCGCACCAGTCGCAGTGTTATGGCTGGAATATAGGGTACGAAGTGGTAGGGTACATATTACGACTCGCTCATACCGGTCACACGAACCAAAGGCGGCGGCAGCGAGGACGGACACCGAGTATCCACAGAAGACGACCGAGATCCCATAACCGCCACGCAATCGGTACAGACTCATCCCTCGTCGTGCTACCGCCTTATTCACTCCCAGTCCTCCTCGTCGCTGTCGTCGCCCTTGCGAGATTCCTTGGGGCTGTTGGGCGCCTGGCTCGGGTTGCCCGACGCGACCCCCACGACATCGTAGCTGACGTCGCTGTCGGCCTGCGACTTCTCGTCGTTGGATTTCCGCGGCGCCGACGGCTTGAGGAGGGTCTGAGCAGCGGCGGCGGAGGGCGGGTGGATGGTCGTCGAGGACTCGGTGGAGCCAGGTCGGTCCGTCTTTGTCTGCGTCTTGGTCTCGGTCTTGGTATCACTGGACGCGGCGGCTTCGTCATCCGAGTCCTCGTCCCAGCCCACTTCTTCTTCGGCGGAGGCGGCTGTTCATGAATAGATATTAGCACAGTGCCGGATCAAGAAAGAACTAGAGTAGCCACATACCCTTCAGTAGATCTCTCCTCCGCGCTTCAGCAGTCTCAATCCCGTGTCTCAAGAAATAGTACCTCTTCCAGAAGTCCGCATACGGAATCTGATCGGGCACGAGCTTCTCCATCGTCGTCCTGAGTTCTGGGTACTTGGCCAGATCGCCGCTGATGTCGGCCGTCTTCTTGTCGATATCGAACTCCTTGGTCCACGAGTCGAACTCGGCGCCCGTCGGGTCCTTGACGAAGTTGTCCGTCGTGGTGTGGATGACGTGCAGCTGCGCGTCGAACCGCGACGTGTGGATGACGCGCTTGCCTTGGGCGTCTTTGCTCTCGAACAGGACCGTGCTGCCCTGGTTGGCCGCGTCGCCGGACGGAGGGGCGATGTTGATGGCGTCCTTGAGGAAGTCCCGCAGGTTGGAGCCGAACCGTAGTAGGGCCTCGTCCGCGGCATCTTCTGCCTTCTGAAGGTCCTTCAGCCGCTTTGCTGCCTCGAGCCGGAGTCTTGATAGCACCGTCTCTGACTCTTCCAGGGCCTCGTCGGCAGAGATTGCCTTTGTGGGTGTCGTCTCCTTGTCTTTCTCCGACGCTCCGACGGCTGCAGCATCTCCGGGAGCTGCAGCAGGTTGCTGGCCGGTGGCGAGTGACAGTGATCGGGTGCGGCTGATGAGGGTATCTCGCAGGCTGCTGAGGCCTGTGGTGGCATCTTGGCCGACGGCCGCGAGCTCCTGGGAAGCTTCCTTGTAGACGGACTCGCCCTGCTTGACCACATTCCCAAAGAAGCCGCCGATCTTTGCGCCCCACGGGCTGGAAGAGAATGCGCGGTAAGCCTCCTGGAAATCGGCGTTCAGTGTGTTGTTCGGCTGTTGGGGTCTGTTCTGCGCTGTCGAGCCCTCGTCCTCTTTCGGGAAGGACTCTTCCTGGATATGATCGTAGGCCAAATCCATGGTGTCAATATTTGGCTACCAGGAGAGGGATTTAACGGGACGACTTGGTGGACTGCGTCTTGAGATTGTAGTTTGGAGGTGTTTATGTCACGGATAGGGGGTTAGGTTTCGAATGTTGTCACATGAGGCTGAAGCTGGTGATGCAACGATCGCAATGACCTACTACCTTAGGTACCCACTACGGTACCCTCTCAGAGCTGCTCCCTATCACTTCGCTGCATTCTGGCACATGCAACAACAGAGAGACCCTGGATAATGGATAAGAGGAGATACCTCGTTTAGCGAATATAATGCGGGGAAGCAGTGCGCACGGTCCACTGTGGCCAATATCTTATCATTCCCGTCCAGAAGGACGGGGATCGTAATGTTCTCTTGATGATCGAAACTGACGGGGAACAGCAAGAATGACACCTATCATAAGCCCGTGTATCTATCTGTTTAGCATGGCAGGAAAGGCAAGTTGTAAACCGCTTCATGAAGTTCGTTACACTTCTGCATGCGAAACCGGAGGCTATGTCCACCAAGTGCGCATTTGGATACGATACCCAGGTACCTGGACGGCCTGATTGTTCTCCGCCACAGTCTAGCCCGCTCCAAGTACCTTACCCAAGGTAAGGTACCTAGGTATCCCTGGAAGGATCTGCCGTGCCTCACTCAGTAAGCACACTCACCTGACTTTGAGTCACCGGTGTGCAAGCATCCCAAGAAGCCAGATTGTGATGATCAGTGACCGCACAATCCCATCATAGGTAGCGTACACTGTACAGTAGCAGTACTGCATCTAATTGATCGTTTGGGCGATAGTCTACCAGGAGATCGGAGACACCCAGGTACAGAATGTAAGACCTGAGTAGAGACGGTACATGGCCATTCTACTCATGGTACCAATACATGTCACTTTCCACCCAGTTCACCGTTGGGTGACCGTCATATCGATGCAAGTGATGAACTGCAACCATACGACGGTGCATAGAACTGCCCATCATGAAGTTAAATCAACAGACGAAGACGCGTGGCGACGTCCTGCCTGCCTGTCAGACGAACTATGGAGGGATCGTCTCAATGTCGGAGTTGCCGTACTAGTTCGGAGATAGCGGGCTGCTATTCGCGGGACAGACAAAATGGAAGGGCGCAGGTTAAAAAAAGGTTGAAAACGGCCAGACGTCCATGGAATTTAAGGGAGAGGGGCTTCGACTTTCTACTATGGAACGGGGGTCGGTCCAGGTGCTTTGAGAGGCTGACAAATTAACACTCGATCTTTTCCATCCGGATCTTTCTCCTCCAAACCCCGCCCACTCCTCCATCTCGCCCACTGCATTCGCCTGATCTCACCTGGAATGCCAACCATCGCACCCAACGGAGTGGCCACCGTCCGCTAATCCTACTCGCCTTTTCCCTGCGTATCTCTTGTCATCTGCGTATGTGCGTTTAGTCTTGTGCTCAAACCGGCAAGGTCTGGGAAAACCAGCTGACTCTTGAGGCAGTACCAAGCCGGAAAAGGCCACACGTTTCTTTCCTTGTCTTGACCTGAACCTTCCACCCTGCAACCTCTCTCAATCCCATTGAAAGGCTCGAGGAGGCGAATTTTCTATCTGCGTGTCTCCCTAGAGAGCCACTGTCACGTCATTTCTTCAGATCGAGACGGAGTATCTTCCGTTCAAGATCACCCATCTAGTAGCCCTCGAATCAATCAACCATCAACTACACTTCCTCTTCCGTGCCCTCGCCGTCTGGGATTCTTCTCTCAGCTACCACATCCCACTCGTTCTCCCTGCCTAGCATTGTGCAATTCCAAGTCTACGCTCGACCTTTGCCGTCGTCGTTGAGCTTGCTCACGCCGAGGAGGACTTGAGAAGGGTGGACTCGAACCCGGTCGCATCTCCTTATCTTCATATCCCTCTATCACGGCTGCCGTACCTTCGGTCACCATGACGTCGGTCCGCAACCCTCTCGGGGAGCTCGTCCTCACCCCACAACAACAGAGCCTCCTGTTCGCGGCTCTCAATTCCAACAAGGCCAACGGCTCTCCGGCCAACAATGCACTCACTATGTCGCCGTCGACCTTGGACACCTCTCCCGCTCAGGCGCATGGAATGCCCACGGAGAGCCCTCTCCTCGACTTCGACTACGACTTCAACAACGCCGATTCCAGCTTTGACTTCTCCTTCGACAATGGCAACGACGACAGCAGAATGATTGGCGACCTACCCGGTGCTCCAAGCACTGCCAGATCCGAGTCTGCGTCGGACCAAGACTCCCCGGATAAGAGGAGTCATCCTGATGACGATGAAGAGGGGAATGGTGCTAAGAGGCGAGAGAGCGAAGATAAGGTATCCAAGAAGCCAGGGAGGAAGCCCCTCACTACGGAACCTACTTCGGTATGTCCCAATTCTACCAGTCCTCTTCTACTTTATCTTCTAACAATCGTTCGCAGAAGCGGAAGGCACAGAACAGAGCTGCTCAACGGGCTTTCCGGGAACGAAAGGAGAGGCATCTGAAGGATCTGGAGACCAAGGTCCAGGAACTGGAAAAGGCGTCAGAGGCAGTCAACCACGAGAATGAACTTCTCAAGCAGAAAGTCGAGAAGATGACTGTTGAGCTGAGTGAGTACAAAAAGCGGGTGACTATTGCGAGCACCAGCGGCCGTCCGGCTTTCCTTCTCAACAGCGACGTCAAGCCATTTGGCCAGCCCATCGTCAACAATATCAGCGACGTCAACTTTCAATTCGAGTTTCCCAAGTTTGGTGTCCTGCCAGGTCCCACCCCTGTTTCCAACAAGGAGCCGGCCAAGAGCGCAACGTCCCCGCCCATTAAACGCAGCAGTAGTGACCTTTCAAGACAAACCAGCCAAAGCCCCGGCAACTCGAGCAGTTACAGTCAAATCGGCCTCGACTCTCAGATGAAGGAGGATGTGGCCGCTATGGGTGCCAACCTCTTTAATCCACTGATGCCCAGTAGCAACGGGTCGCGCACCAGCTTTGATTCGCACCCGGCGACCAACACTAGCTCGCCATCTGCTTCCTCCAACTCCAACATGGGCCCCAGCTCGTCTTGTGGAACATCTCCAGAGCCATTTACTCAATCACCAACCTCATTTAAGCCTGTCGATACTTTGACGACAATCGGCGAGGAGTCAGCAACACTCCATGACTCAAACCAAGGTGAGCTTTGCCTACGCGCTTCGGCGTAGAGCTTTTGCGCTTTTGACGACGGAGTTATGCTAACAATGGGACAGATATGGGCCACTTTGCAAATGTCAACATGTCTGACTTCAACTGGCTACCGCAAAACAACTTTCAGTTCGATCCCCAGCTGTTCGGTGACTACCGCGAACCCCAAGATAACATCCTCTCGACTGGCACTTTTGACGACAATTTCTTCAATGACGCCTTTGACGCCGATTTCTTGACCCCTTACAACGTGCCGGTCACCAGCAACGTCGGTAATACCAAGAAACCCGGTCTCCTTGAGCAGATCGATGCCGCCAAGAATACAGACGAACTCGACAGCAACGGCAACCTCCTTACCTGCAACAAGATATGGTCCGTTCCTACTCCCGGCGTTGACCCGTCCGAACTCGTTCTTCCTTCTAACAATGCCAACAGGGAGAAACTGCAAAACTGCCCCAAGGTTCAGAACGGTGACTTTGACCTGGACGGCCTCTGCTCGGAACTGCAGAAGAAGGCCAAGTGCTCTGGCTCTGGCGCCGTGGTAGACGAGCGAGACTTCAAAACGGTCATGACAAAGTACCTCGGCGGCACAGGGGAGTGCAATACAGAGAAGGTCACCAATGGTTACGACGCGTGGGCCAAAACGCAGAAGGAACGGGAAGCGGCGCGGAAGTCACTCGGCCAGTCGGCCTAAAGCGCTCTTGGCTCTTGATGAGAGCTGCTAGTTGTACCACCACCCCCCTTGCGTAACCCTTCACCTTCAAGTGTGAGTCGTGATCGGAGTTAGAGTCATCCCTCAGCATTGCCAGGCGGACGGAAACAGGTGGAAACTATATCGGTAGCATTGTGCACAAAAGATGCTTGATTTATTAACTATACCTTCGTTGGCTGGGACGGACAACTCCGACCAACCCCGGCTTCGGAGTACAGCGGAGTTTCTCAGGGTGGCAAGCACAAAACAAATGGACTTTCTTTGGGAGGGGATAGGTTTATGGAGTTTGTCGGCTAGGGCACGACTACTGGACGGACGACTGTTCTTATGAGGAGGTGGTTACCCATGTTTTTCCTGCCACTACAGGCAAGTGCAAGATCTGGGGGCTTGATAAATGGGGAGTTGATTTGCGAATACTGTTACCTGGATGATGAGCAGAACTGGCAAATTCAGTCGTGGAATTTCGATGTGTTAGCTTCGTTTCGGCCAGCTTTCATTGCGAGAATAGTTTATGGATCTGTAGCATGCTTGCTTGCTTCACTCTCTACTTTCATATCTCAGAGCTCCCGTCTCTCCTTGCTGCTAGTGAGATATATCGAAAGGTTGATCTTCGCAAACGTATCAACACATTAGGCCGGACCTACCGCTAAACCGTCTCATAACAATGAGCATCCATGGCCATGCGTAACGTAATCATGGACTGACATTGCCTTGGGACTAATACCGCGGGCCACAATCACATAGGAATATGCCTTTCCAGAGACACGTAGTAGTCGAACTGTGATACTCACCCAAATGCTATGACTACGAGATGTCACTACAGCTACCAGCTATCCAAAGGGTAAAACAAGAAAGTCCAATGGTTACCGAGCTTTCACAAATCTCTACAACACAAGTTGGCCTAGGATTCGGAATCTGCAACGATTATCTTTCATAGCGCACCCTAAAACATGTTATACGCAGCTGGATGATGAGGAGGAGGGTATATGCCAGGAAGTTCCCCGAAGATCTGAACCAAAAGAGAATGTGTGACATAGGAAAAATGATTTGTACGCATCCTCTCCTTCTTGCTTGCTTCCTGCCTTGCCTATATGCGTTGTCCCCCCATGATGTGCCTTCGGTTCCTCTCGTTGCCAAATGTCTCTCCAAACATGGATAATAGTAGCGGACTCATCCAACCCGATATACCACCCACTTTCCAAGGATCCTCGTTGTCGTGTTGTTAGATTCACGCCGAGCCGACTTGAGCGAACTTAAGCGGATAGCATTGTTCTCTCGCTCTCGAAGTGTGGCAGATTTTGGGGAAGTCGTCGTACCGCATTTCCGTCAAAAAAACAGGGCAAAGCCACGTTACCCCAAGACAGGCACACACACACCCCTCTCTCTCTCTCGCACACACACAAAAACAGACTCATCCAATAACAACCCTAGCCCCTTCCTTCCCAAGGACTCCCCTCTCCTTCGGCTTGGGACTATTCCCTCGCCCCTTCTTCCGGCTCAGGAAGCCAAACACGCCGCCGCCGCCGCCCTCTTTACCTAGGAGGAACTCGTTGTTGGCGCCGCTCGCGTCGGCGGGCAGCGTGGCGTCCTGGCGCGCCAGGTCCGACCAGCTGCCGCCGCCGTCGAGCGTCACCTGCATGCCGCCCGTGGGGCTCTCGACCATCATGCCCGGGCCGCTGCGGCCCACGCGGCCGCCCGAGGCGGAGTTGGTGTAGGCCTGCGGGTAGGGCGGGAGCGGGGGAGGGCGGCCCGGCGGGTGGCGGCGCGCGTGGCTTGAGGTCGGTCTTTGGTGGGAGGAGGACGCGGCGGCGTTTTGGGAGCGGTGCGTGGAGGACGGGCTGGCGTTGCTCGCGCCGTTCTCGAGCTGGGAGAGCGGCGTTTCAGACATCGGGGAGGGTTGGTAGAGCGGTTGGCCGGCTGTGCCGTTGGGGGCGTGGGAGGCCGGGGTGGGTTCGTCGGTCGTGAGGGCGTGCTGGGACGGGTCGGGAGCGGCCAGACGGCCGTTTTGGAGGAGAGGTTGCGCGCCGCCTGTTACGATTCTGGAGGGGAGGGGTTAGTACCCAAGCTTGGACGGGCAAGGATGGTTTGCGTCAGAAAACTTACTTCTTGTAGGCGGCCAGTGTGTAGTCGAAAGGCTTGAAGTCCGTCTCGATCATGCGGTATAGCTCGTCCTCACGGATCTCCTTGTCTGTGGCGTCCTCTTTTAGCCTGTCACGAGGCTTCTGGCGCCGAGCTCGGGCCTCGAGCGGCGCCTCTTCGAGGAGTAGTTCTTCGAGGTCATACGTGGCGTCGAAGTTGGTCTTTTCCGAGGATGGTACGAAAACGGGTTCTATTTCCTTCCGCTCCAGCGCTTCGAAGTCGATACATTGGAAGAATTCGTGGTGTATGAAGCTGTCCCAGGTGTGGCCCAATCGCTTGTCTCTATCAACCTCCAAGGCATTCTTGATGGCGTAGAGACACGATAGAGAGACCGGGGGTGATGTTATGGGGTATCTGGGGTTTGCGGCCTGGATGACGTTGCTAAGGGTTGACTCGGAGTTGCCTTCAAATGGTCTCTGTGCATAATTGTCAGCCATGCTCCGCAGGTTGTGTTGCATCACGCCGCTGCGCTGTCACCGAACTGCACAGTCTTCAGCAAGCATGATGAAGACTGACTAACCTTGTTGTATATGCACTCGTAAAACAGAACACCCAGCGACCACCAGTCGGCCCTGACATCATAACCGCGACCGGAGTAGACTTCTGGCGCTAGATATGCCAGGGTGCCGGACTTGCTAGTCAACACCTTCCCCGGGACGACATCTGATGCCACATTCTAGGCGAAGTGTTAGTCGACATTTTGTGCCACAAAAGCATTGGTTCGATAACGTACAAAATCCGTCAAGTGGACGTGCCCATCCGCGTCCAACAACACGTTGTCAGGCTTGATGTCCCTGTGAATGATGTTTTGTCCGTGGATATATCTTATGGCGCAACCAAGCTCGGCAATCCAAAACCTGACCGCCTCTTCCGTAAACGTTTTTCTCGATATGTGAAATCGCAGATCGCCGCCGCTCATCAAATCGACTACCAAGTACCTGGTTGCAAGTTAGCATGGGAGAGGGGCCAGTTGTATCAACGAAAGGCTCTCACATGTATTCTATGTCCTGAAAACTGTAGCGCAGATTGCAAATAAACGGATGGTTTACATGTTCTAGCATTCTCCGTTCTCGAATGATATTGCGAACGCTCTCGGAACGGACGACTGCATGTTCAATTAGACTCGGCGCAGCGACGTGACGGAGGATTCTATGAATGCTAGTTCAAGGTGACGATAGGGCATGATGCGTACCTTCATCTTTCCGGATGTACTTCAGCGCAAACGAAAGACCGGTATCCTTCCGCTCGACAATGCGGACCTTTCCGAAGGCGCCTCGGCCGACGACTCGTAGGAGGCGGAAGTGATTTAGGTTCACTGTTTTTACACGGCAAAGTAGTCAGCAAGTGGGAGCTTCGGATGAACGGGTGCAACCATTCGCAGACTCGGAACTCACCTTCGCCGTCGAACTCGACGGGCTTGCCCTGGCTGTTACCCATGGATGCGGGCCCCTGGCGTCCACGGCGGACAATGGCAGCGGAGGAGCAGCTCTTAGATAGCGATAGGGAAAGCAATCAGGGCCCCGAAAGTTGGGACATCCTACGGGTCGTACCCCTTTCCTCGTATGCTCTCCGCGTCCTCTCTTCCAAGAGCGAGTGTCCGAGTTTCCGACTTTTTGATATTCTGAGTCTCGCGGAGACAAACCGGCCACGGAGATAGCGAGTTGGAGGGGCGAAAGCCTGTGTTACCTTGCTTCGGCACTCGAAACGTCGAAGCGGAGCACCGGAGGGCGGAGACGGTCGATGATTCGCCCGGTGTGTCAAGCGGTGACGGTGGAGGTCGTGGAGGTCGTGGGAGTCTGTCGTGCAAACCCGCGTAGCTCGCCGGGTTGACTATTCCGCTTTTGAAGGTGAAGCCGAGGGGCGTTCGCCGCACACTGATAGCGATCGTTGCTGTAGATGGACGACGTATGGCGGAACTAGCTTTGGCGGATTACGAAAGAGAGAGGCGACGGGAGAGTAGGTGGGTGCAATAATGTGGATTATGTCTAGCCAGGAAATGAAGAAACCGGAATCAAGACATGGACTAGTGGTGTGCAGTTGTATTATAGGGGACGCAAGCTATACCAAGGTGTATCAGGCTCGGTGGTGATGCTGTTAAGTGGGCGGTCAGCGCGTCAGCACCTCGCTTCGTGGGAAAGAGAGGCTAGTCTAGCAGAGGCCCTGTTAAGACGGACACGATATAAAATGCAAGGAAGGTATTGCCAATCCTCAATCTTTGCCAATTGCAGCACAGGGAAGACGAGATAGGAGAGGGTGGTCCGTGATGGTGATTTGCAAGGAAAGACCAGAGACTACCCTTGACTACCTGACACGGGCCTGGGCAGGGGTTTGGAGGTGAGCTCTCACGGCCTTTTTAGACTGAGGGGTCCCAGATTTTGAGCTGCACTGGAAGTCTGCAGTACGGTACCGGTACCACATCGACGTTTGCGTCACAGCATCTTCACGTTGTATCTCGATGTAGCTCTCCCTCATCCCACTTTATGAAGCTCACTTGTTTTTACGCACAAATGCTGCTCTGTTCTTCAATTCTGTAAAGAGTAAAACCTCTACTGCGTACATGTTGCCAACCTCGCCGTAACGACGACGGGCCACACGGTATCAGGATGGTGTTACGTACCTCACGCTACTAAAGCAAAATGCACACTATTTCCACGTGTCGCCACTCCGCGCCAGCCCCGGACAGGACAGGCGTCGTCTGCAGCAGCCCGTCATTCGCCTGCCCCATCCCGGACCACGGTGGCCAGTCACGGGTGATAGTGGAATCAAGTTGCAGTCCGGGTGCTGCACGTCTGACGGCAATCAAAGTGGTATTGTAAGCACTCTCGCTGTCATTTTATTTTATTTTGGGCGGGCAGAGCCAAAGGAGAGGAGAGGACGCTGATACCTAGACGGTGGTATCGGCAGTGAGTGCCCATGTCCCCGCATGCAGCAGGGCCTGGCATGTCAAATTTCACAGGACTGACCGGATGCCGTAAGGCTACATGGTGATCGCTATCTTTCTGGTCGAACGTGCATACTGTGTAACCCGCCGCCCTGGTCGCCTGGACCATTGCAATAATCCTACAAAGCTAGGGCTAGGAACGTCTCTCACCGCACTAAATCACTGCCACACTGCGAGCACTCAAGTGATCACTCGCAATGTCTGCAGCCGTGATGGAGGAACGAAACAAACCCCCTTGTGCGAGGCTAGGCGATGACGAATTACAGCACGGTCCCAGAGGATCTGAGCGCTACAGTAAAGCACTATCGCAAGACTGCCCTAACCGAGGGCGGTGAGCCCAGCCAACGCTAACCTGTCGTCTCAAGATGTGGGATGGCGAAGTGCGGGGAAGTCGCGGACGCAATCAGTGAATCAGCGTTGCAGCCGTCGCTGGCGACCGCTGGAAGGAAGGAATGGATGATGGCGATATTTGGGCCTCGTGGAGCCCCTGGCAGCCACGGCAGCCGCATCCCTGCTCCCACGTGTAAGCGTGCCGCTCCAACAGACCTGTGTGCATCAGAAATCCGCCAGTAGAGCCCACTCGAACTGTGTTCTCTCCAGAGTGCCTGCCCCTGAACTGCCTGACTGTCACAGCTAACAACCAGATGGAAGACCACATGCCGTACGCAGTGACAATGAAGCCTCCTAGCGCCTGAGTGCGCGTACCGCAAAAGTCTGGTACACCACTTTAGTATGCATCTCTGGCATGCGACCGTTTCTGCTTAGAATCGAAGGGATGCTGATCAACATATTTCTTCCGATTTTCTGTGAGCCGTTGCTTTCTGGGTATGCCGAGGCACGAGCCCTTCCAATGATGTCTTTCGTGCTCTTATCATTCCCGCTGTGGGTTGACACATGTTAAGGATCGCTGTGGGTTCCAGAAGTAATCCATCCGTGGGACGCAAACACTTCTCGTGTTTCTGGAAGACTTCGCTCGCTAGCCTCATGCACGCAAGCCACCACCAAGCCACCGAAACGGTACAGCGTACCAATGAAACTCGCCCTCTGGCCACCAGGTGGGAATGCTACCCGGATTCCAACCTGCGCGAAGAAGGAGAGGATAGGCGGCTTAACCAATCTCGGGCCGCCTTCTTAGGCTAGACACTGACTATTTGCTTTAGTGTGTAGCGGTCGGGCGCTCAAAGTAGAGAAATTGGGGACGAGAGATATGCATTTGGCCTGTTGACGTTCACTGTATGCGAAAATGCATGTAGCGAGAGTATTTACATAATCCTGAGATACTTGCATATTACTGTGAGGAGGCATACATTTTCTCGGCCAATGACAAGCATCGAATCTCCTTCGCCTTACTTACGTAATGAGCTGATGAGCACCATAACTACCGTATTCTATCACCTTCACGATCACACCACCTTCCCGATCAATTTTCTGCCCCACACCCCACCACGTCGACTTCGGACGCAGCGCTCCACGCCATCGCGCCCAGCAAGATGCCAAAGCCTCTGCAGCACGAAGATAG
>SMOB01000154.1:0-16054 GCA_007388105.1 Coniochaeta prunicola | reverse complement strand
GCAGCGGGATCAACGACCACGTGGGCGCCGCAGCGGTGGCGCCAATGCTGTCCAACAGCGACATTGGGTCGAAACGACTGCAGTACATGGGCACGTCCGACACATCCGCGGGGTACGCGGCGGAGCTCAAAGGACTTGTGCTTGCACTACACATCGTACAAGGCATATACACCGAAACCAGCAGCCCCGGCAAGTGCGCCATCTTCACCGACAACCAGGCTGCCATCCAGGTGATCCGAAATCCGAAATGCCCGTCGGGACAGTACATCCTGGCGGAGGCAATCCTGATCCTGGATGGGCTCCGAAATCAAGGATGGGAACTCCAGTTCCGATGGATCCCCACACATGTCGGATTGCCCGGCAACGAAGCAGCCGACCGAGCGGCCAAGGAAGCCGCCGGCATGGGATCGATCAGACAACAACAACAACCAACGACCGTGCGGACTTTGATAGCCACCACGAGGACCAACATCCGCGCTAGGATGAAGGACGAGTGGGACATGGCCTGGGAGTACGCAAAACACGGCCGGGACCTCCACCGACTCGGCGCCCAGCCAGGAAAGGGCATCCTGAAAATCCACAAAGGGACACACCGAGCGATTAGCTCGGTCATCACCCAGATGCGTGTAGGCAAGATCGGCTTACGCGCATACCTCCACGCCATCAACAAAGCCGACACCGACCAGTGCGAGTGCGGCTACGGACCACAGACAGTACGACACATCCTCAACCGTGTACTGTTGAATTGCGGTCCTTGTGGCGGCTCGGAGAAGAGCCGATTTCGACGAATTTCATAGAACCGCGACTAATCACCTTCCTACTCATCCTTAACTGGCTCTCCTAATCTAAATCGAGGTTTAACCTGATTTACATGTAAAGGTCAACTGGCTTCTTGAGCTGGGCTATGAGGTAGATCTCACATTGAAAATGTTGTCATTCCGCCCGTCCAGCGTTCACCTCGTAGGGTCCCTACCAGGAAGTAGGTTTTCAACGGTGAAAGATGTATTCTCGCACATTCCAGCCACCCTAGGACGTACGTTGAAGCGCATCCCCGACGGCGAGCTAGGCGACAGGCACTATTACATAATGTGCCAGCAAGGGGTCTTTCCGGCGCACATACTGAAGCCTATGGGTGGGGAGGGCCCGACTGCTACGCAAGACACGAGCGTTTCTGGCATTTCTCCGGCCTCGCTTCAGTTTGACTTACAAGCCATCAAGCCGCTCATGTACGACGAAGCCGCCATTGAATCTTATCGTTTCTTCAAAGCTGCTCGCGAAGCAGGAGATATCCCTCTGGGGACGCGTTTTCAGGTCTCGCTTCCTTCTCCACTCGAGGCGCCCGCTATGTTTGTTCAGGAAGCATACCAGGAATCTGCTACAGCTTTATACGAGTACAGGATGCTGGAGGCGCTAGAGCGGATACAGGAAAACATCCCAGCCGAGGACCTTGCCATCCAGTGGGACGTATCAGTAACAATTGCTTTGATAGAGGGCAAAGAGAGGCGGATTGATATCCCACTGTTCTCCAGCTGGCTAGAAGATCCCCTTGATTACAGCATCAAGGCGCTGTCTCGCGTGGTAGCAGCCGTGAGACAAGATGTAGAGATCGGGTTTCACTTATGTTACGGCGATATAGACCATCAGCACTTCCTACAGCCGGAAGACCTTGGCCTGCTAGTTAAGGTGGCACAAGCTTTACTCGGGACCGTACATTCCTGGGTGCACATCATACACTGGATACATATGCCTGTGCCCAAGGACCGGACGGACTTGGCGTACTTCTTTCCGCTGAAAACGCTGTTACTACCTCAAGAGACGCGGCTATTTTTAGGCTTGATCCACGCAAACGACGAAGAGGGTACGATCGAGAGGATCGAGGCTGCTTGGAAGGCTTTCGGCACGCCGTTCGGTGTAGCGAGCGAATGCGGGATGGGTAGAACGACAAAGGAAGATGCTGAAAGCATTTTGGCGATATCTAAATCCTGCTGCACGATAGACTAGAAGATTATGTCACTCCAAGTTCTCTAGCAAGATTTTGTAATCGTCGCCAGCAGTACCGTAGTGTAGCAGTAGACCCAGTGCCAAGACACGCTAGTTTCTGATTAAGGAAGTTTGTTTTGTTGCCCCTGAATGAATCCCGCCGATGTGGATTGTCTCTCTGGGGGTGCCTTGCCATCCAGTTCTACCGATTCATTTCCTTTCAATGCCAATAGCGGTAACTACTGCTATTGTATATATCAACCATCTCGCGGACACACTGACATTCTGGCAAGATGTGGTGGGATCAACCTGCGGTTTAACAGTGTAGCGAAGCTACGTACTCTCACAGCGACTTGCAAAATCGATGTCCCTGTTTTACGCTTTGTACCTCACCAATCAAAGTGGCAAAAAACGACTCTACTTTGTTAGGCTTCCAATGTGAAATGCCGATACTGAACTAGAACAGCGCTAAATATGCCCTCAAATGAATCCTCCTTTCATGTCTGCCACGCATTGCTCCAATCGCTAAGGTCTTTTCGCTCCTTTTGACTTCGTGGGTCCCGTTTAGGCTCTGTCTAGGCGTTGTGTTTGCTTGCCAGGTAGGTGACGGTCAGTTTTGAAACAGTCCAGATTTCGTACTTACGGTCGCCGACAGCCCCTTATGGCGCAGGCGGCTGTGGGCGGGACCATGGAAAACTCTCGGACGAAGGCATCGTTCATAACCCCACAGTGTTAAAGTCACCCCACCCCTTGTCTCAACCCCCCTAGCTCCGACCTTCTTAGCCCGGTGATGACAGAGTTGCTTTCGTTACTCAAATTCAGTCCTTACTTATCAGGTGTCAAGTCGCGACACGTCGACAAATTCAGCATTCTTCAGGTTGCGTGCGCAATCACCATCTTTCGATGCTGGAACAACTCGACTATGAACACTTACCTCATACATCGATCTGATCTTGCGACATGCTGGGCAAGTTGGTGATCTTGCGACAGGATTCGTCGAGGATTTCGTATTCTCCGTCATTGTTTAACACCACGTCGAATGCGAATGGATGTTCGCCAGTGTTGATGTGGGCATCGAGCGATCGTTCTCTCAGTACCGTGAGCCATTCGTCCTGATGTAGAAGGTTGGATGCGAGTCGTATGGGAAACTTTTGGAGGAAAATCGAGTAAGGCCTCTCGCCATCCAGCCTGTCCGAACACGGCTGGACGATTGGCTCAATAGCTCCAGATCCGACGTAAGGGCTCTGGTGCAATGAAAGAGAAAGGATACCGCTCATGCGAAGACATCGTCAAGGTCTTCATCACCTCTCAACCAACGTCCTTCGAGTTGTTGGAGTTACCCAGACTAGGCGAACTTGCCAAAGCGAGCAAGGTTGACAGGACTAGCAGCGAGGGCAGTGATACATCAGAAAAGTGGGCGGCTATGAATTTTCCCTTCATAGTCACAGACGAAAAGCAACCTCCCCAAGTGCTATTTCTATCTTGGGACATGAGCTACCTGCGCTTTGACGTAAGCTACGACTAAGCATCGGGAGCTAACCTGAGCAACTGACCGATTATCGGAGAAGCCGGATTTGGCGTCCGTCTAAAGTTGCTTTACTTTGAACACATAGAGTCTGATCCTAATACGAGGTCCTACTCCGCTACAAATTTAACGGTTAAAGGTAGACTAACTTCGTTATAAGGTGTATATGTGTCGTAGAGGCCCTTGTACCTTGAATACCAATGTGTTAGGCACTCTCTCCCAAGATATAGACTTTTCCCTCATCTCTCTCTCCATGTCTCTGTCGATTCGACAGGTGTTACCGTTTATCGATGGCCCACCTCCTTCATTCTTCGCTCCCTTGCTCCCATGCTCTACCCATGCATCGAGACACTAGACATAAGCAATTCGACCTCGCTGCTTAAGTACGTATGACCACAGATATCGGAAAGCTCGGGATCCCGTCCGCTCTCCCATAGATAAGCCGGTAATCGTCAGACCAGTACTTGGGTGGGATTTCCGCCGGGGAATCCCTGATGTTGTACGTTTTGCTTTTTGCGATTATAGTTCTTATCCCGGCTTGGTGCGCGGGGATGAAGCAGCCTTCGTGCATCGTGTGCAGTAGACGGTTCATGATGGGCGCTGGTTGTCGGTGTGGGCAGTACCCCATAGCTGAAGTCGGTTTTCCTCGAAGTATGACTTGGCTGGGTCTGGCAATGTTACGACCTGGCGTCTTTGGAAACTACCTTCGAAGGCATGGACGAAGGGACCGATCTCCCTTTATATTCGAGCGTTGCAGGTAAGCGTTGAAGTTGCGAGTAAGTATCTCTGCTGGCTGGCCTGCAGAGATCCGCCAGGTGTGAGAAGAAGGTACGAAACATAGCTTGCTTGAAAATACGGAACCGAAGGTCGCGAGATGTTTAAAATAAATATCGCAGATACGTATTCGAAAGTTTCCCGGTTGATAACCCGTAGGAGAGTTGAGTAGCTTTTCTGCGCTGTGTATGGTGGAATATTGGACAGGTTATGAAGCTGACGCTAGTTGTCACACGGCTGAATAATAAGAGCATGATCGAGCATGCTCTGGAGGCTGGACTAAGGAGAAGCCAAGGATGGAGCCGGCACAAGGAAGTGGTGGCGGGTCAATGTCGACCCTTCAGGGGGTCAGGTCCCTGCCCTTCGTACACACCGGCCGTCGCTACTACCAATCGGACGGTTCAGTAAGGCTTTCTTACCGGCTCAGCAAGGCCGTCCATTACATCAAGTGCAAGGAGGGTAGCATTGACAGGAGAGTGTGGCGGCCAGGTTCTCCGGCGTCTGCGCAGGGGCACGTTCCCTGAGCGCCGTTGGCAGAAAGCTCCCGCAAAGGCTTTCTCTTGTTCATGAATGAGTTGTCGCGATCGTGATTCCTACGGGGGAGAGTGGCCTGGCTTTCAATCAGCTTCGACGAGCCGAGGTCAATGTCCCTAAAGTGCGAAGGGTTCTTGCGAGCCCTCCGCCCCCGCCAGGCGTCGAGCCTTGCGCCCCAGACCCCCTGGATGTATCCAAAGTAGTGCAGACGCGGCCCAGCGTTGGCTACCGTCGCAAAGAGGTGCTTGAAGCCGCCGCGCCGTTCGGTCGCCGGCTTGTCTAGCAACGCCGCCGTACGTGATGACAAGGTCGGCATCGTCAATGGCAAAGTCGTAGGTATCTCCACGTCTATACTAGAAGTCCAGGTTTGCATACTGGGACAGCGTGAAGTGGCTCGCGTAGATAGACAGCGTGGCCCCGTTGAGGAGCGTGAAACAGTGTATGTCGTCGTGGAGGAAGACCACGCGGTCGGATTTGACAAAGGTTAAAGAGGCAGCGAGCTAAGCTACACCCACCATTCTTCTGCTTGATCACTGTCGACTTGAACGAGTCCTTAAGGCTTGGAGATCTCTTTTCCTAAGCGTGGCAGAGTCGAGCGAGAAGTCGTAGTCCCCGGCAATGACCAGCTTGATTCCGGCGTCAGTGTCCTTGAAGAGGCGATACAAACGAGGAGGTCTTGGACCGACGCGTGCTTCCCGCGAGTATCAGAGAGAATCAGGAATCTCGTCTTAACCTCCATTTTGGCGAGTAATTAATGTGGGTTTGCTGCTTGGCGCTGTTCGAGTGATACCGCAACAGAGGAAGAAGGGAGGAAACGCTGTAATAAATATGTGCTAAGACAATTAGGAGATAGAAGATGGAATACGAATGAACTAAGCGGACTACTTACCCCAGTTACAAGGTAGCTTCAATTCGATCGCCAACGTCGTCGATATCAAAGATGTCGACGTTGGTAATCGAATTGCGTCGGAGGTTCAGGTCAACATTGCAGACACTTACATAAGAAAGTATGCAGTCCCCCGCTTACATACAAAATTCTGCCCAACAGGTTGCCTTACCTCTTGGCGTCGAATGGAACCTCTATTAATTGGACTACGCCGTCGAGGATCCAACCAAGCCTCCCTAGGCATTCCCGTGCTGCAAGACGGGCGCACTCCAGCAGCACACTTTCCATTGCCTAATGCTGTGATGTGCTCATGGCAGTGCGGCAGTGTTAGTCGAAACTCGAGTGCTTTAACGGGGAACACGACTTCATCCTGATTTTCGGTTTCAGTGCACCTTCAGCTTTCGATTGCACTTCATCAGCTGGTGCAGGGTCTTGAAGTATGGGACCAGCCGAGCAGAAATAGGCTCCTTCAATTCTTGCTTTTCCGTCACGGATCCACCCGCAAATGGATCTAGAAGAGCCCTATATCGAAATCCCACCGTGGTATGTCACCTTTGCAAGGTTGAGAGCACATACTCCTGTGATGTCTCAGACACTAACCGTCTTCGGCGATTGGCTGCTGCAGCAAACCAATGACCTTGCACACACAAGCCACCCACACGCCACCCAATGCACCGTATCTCTATGTCCTTGGTTCTCAGCAGGCAACAGGGCAAATGTTCTTGCTCCTTGTCTGCCTTGGAGCACATGCGCCATGGTTGGGTTGCCGCTGGGAGATTGGCTCTTAGAACGTCACCAACAACGCCAATGTGCCTGACCGGCGGTCAGGCGCCGACAGTTACACAAAGATGGCATGCTTGATCCGGCTAGGTCCGGCGAACACTGCATGTTATATAAGAACTGCAGCTGCAGGAGTCCCAACGAAATCAGTCCGCCTTCCTCGACCGCTGTGCATCCCTGGGTCTCAAATATCCTCAGCAGAAGTGGAAGATATTACCATGTCTGGACTAGAGGTCGTCGGCACGACACTCGCAGTCGCGGGGCTACTACTCTCCATCAAGGGCGCCCTGGACGGCTTCAACCTAATGACCGACATATGCGAAGAGGATAACGGCCTGCGCTTCGCGGCGACCCAATATTATGTCGAGGAGACCAGGCTCAAGGTCTGGGCGGAGCGGTTCAAGGTCGATGACGAGCCCAACTGCTTGCTCCTCAAGCAGCCGCGCATCACCCGCGACGCAGTGTGGCGCATCGTTGCCGAGATCAATGCCACGCACGAGATGGCCGTCGAGTTCATTGCAAAGTACCATGCCCAGCCTGCCGCACTACCGAACGCTGCGGCTGCGGCGGCCGCTGGGCCCGAGACCTTCACCCGACAGGGAAAATGGGCCGCCGTAGTACGCGATGCGCGCGCCCGCATTCCGCAGAAACACCGGATCAGTTGGGCTGCCAAGGACAAGGCCAAGTTCACCGAGTTGATCAATAGGCTCGGAGTACTGAATGATGACCTTCGGGACGTCGTAACTCAAGACGACACCGACACGGTCCGCATCGTCACGGGGGTTCTCAGCGGCTTGCGCGACCAGCTCTCGCTCGCAACGCTGCAGAACTCACCTACTAACAACCCTGCCTCGCTCCTGGCCTTTGCTACTCAGCTGAAGCAAATGCAAAGCGAACCAGTGCTAGACCTGGCAGCGAAGGTCAAGACTATTGATTCCACCGAGCTCGACGTCCGCAACGGGCAGTCGAATGACACGTATTCCAGATTTAAAGGCACATACACATCCAAACAGCCAAACGCACTTCCCGAGCCGGTCTGGATTGAGTGGAAAGCCATCGAGAAAGACAATCCCGTCGCCAAAGACATCGAGCTGCGCATCCGCGCCCTCGGAGCCATGCTCTCCACCGCCAACGCCGCCGCCTTCCACCGCCCCGTCTGCCTAGGCATCTACGACGACGCCAATTACAGGGAGCGCACGGGCGGCAACCGCCGCATCGGCTTCGTCTACCGCCACGACGTCGGCGCCGGCGGCGCGCTTCCCCTGACGCTGCTGGACCTGCTGCGCGACGCGGCCGTGAAGCGTACCCGACCCCCGCTCGGCCAGCGCTTCGAACTGGCGTGCAAGCTCGCCTCGGCCCTATCCCTGCTCCACGCGACTGACTGGATCCACAAGTCGTTACGCAGCGACAGCGTTCTCTTCGCGTCGGCCGGCGGCGGCGTCGCGGCGCCGCAGATCGCCAGGTTCCAGTACAGCCGACCCGCAGCCGACAGCTCGCTCGAGAGCCGGCCCGCCGACGTGCCCGAACTCGACGTGTACTATCACCCCGACGTCGTTGCCCACGGCTGGACAAAGTTGCGGGAGATCTACAGCCTGGGCGTGGTACTAGTCGAGATCGCACTCTGGAGGCCCGTGTTTGAGCCAAGGTTTAGGAATATGAGCCCAAAGGAGGTGTCGCGAAAGATACTGGACGACATCTACGGCAAGTTCGGAGAGGATCTGGTGGGACTGGTGGGCAAGACCTTTGTTGACGTTGTCAAATGCTGCTTGACTGGGGATTTTGGACTCAATAACTTCAATGAAACTTCGACTGAGGAATCGAAGGCGTTGAGTGACGCCTTCTTCCACAAAGTCGTTAGGCCGCTCACTTCTCTCACTGCATAGAGACTATCTTGGCTGTGGAATCTGATTGACAGGTGCTGATGCTTTACTACGTCATAGAAAGTCTCGCTATTTGACTGGATGGAATGCATAACATGGATGGCTACAAGAGTCCGCTTTGTTGTCAAAGACAACCCTCGCTCCAGATTAGTGAGCCGACATTGCCAAAACGTGACCTGCGTATTATGATCAGTATGGGACACCCTTCGTTCGACAGTAACCTGGCCTCTCATCTAAATGGCAAAGCTGTGGCATACATGCGCGATCTATCGGCTCGCCTATTAGAGAGCTCCTCTTGTAACGTGGCCAAGTATTGCTTGGGGGGCGGAGGAAGTTCCTTCACCAGGTTACCCGCCCAGAACTGCGGGTTGTCAGCACCCATTAGTTCCTGCATATTTGTTAAGGTTCCCCTAGGCATCAGGGAAAACAGTCCGGAGCTTCCAATAACCTCCACCGAGGCGTTCTCCTCGTCGTTGTAACCCTCTACTTGGAACGGGGCCGGTCGCGGACCATCAGGAGGCAGTCTGTGCGGCCAGTCTCCATCGCCCATTTTGATCAAGCGCTGTACTCCCGCTGTGGTGCCACGCAGAAAATATTAGTGGTACTCTTACAACGACTGCTCATGAACATCGTCCGGACGCACTTACAAACTCCAACAGGGATGTCCTGCAGCCTGTCAGCCGCTATGTCCGTCAGAAGTCCATCGTGTAGGGCCTCCCCAGCACCCGACTTGCCATCCTCCGCAGCTTTCAGGCTGCGGATGATATCTTGCATGCTGCACTCCCACTGATGTAGGTCCCTCTGGCCCCCACGAAGGACATGTCTCGGGCCGATCCGGTGACACGTGACGGCAATGTCAAGTGCCGTGAATCCGGTGAAGGTCCTCGACTGCGAGGATTCAGAGGACTCGTGTGCCGGCTGCGCCGGCAACCTCACCGTCGCGCCACAGCGCAGGAGGGCCTCGACCGCAGCGTGGTTGCCGCGAAATACGGCGTGGTGCAGCGGAGCCAAGCCGCTGAAGTCGACAAAGTCGACCTTGTCCGGAAAGAGATGCAGCAGAAACTCTAAGATCGATGCCTCGTACGCCAGCTGCGCCCTATCCGTCGGCCTTGTGTTCTGTGCCAGCACTATCTTAAACACATCATCATGCCGACCGTTGGCGTCCATGCGGATGAAAAAGTCAGGCGCGCCGAACCTCTCAACGAAGTAGCGGAGGCGCTCGACGCCGTAGGCCACGGGGGAGGCGACTAGGGCCCTCAAGAGGATGCCAAAGTAGGTAAAAACACTGTCGGCGTCAGGATGCTGCAGGACGCTCATGCCATCGTAGCCGTCGGCCAGGGCCTTGACGACGTCGAGGTTGCGATTCAATAACAGTGCCAACAAGAACGGCGTCGTCAAACAATCTCGGGAGCGATCGTGGGGGTTCACACACCCGCGCAGGAGCTCGCGGACGTAGCCGGGCCATTCTTGCACAGCGGCCGAGTGGAGAGGTCGGTAGCCGTGTTCGCCCACCTCGTCGACGAGAGACGGGAACTCTGCCAGTAATAAGAAGAAGATATCGCGCGCGTCGCTGTATATGCTTCTTTGCAGCGCGCTGTATCCTCCATATCTCCGCGGGTCCGCCAGTACCGGCAGCAGGTCTATCCCAAGGTCCCTGCCGTGACGTAGGAACAGACGAAACGCAACAGTGTCACGCGTGTAAATAGCGACTGTGAGCGGTATCGTCTTTTCTTGTTCGAACGACCCCGCCTGTACAACAACATTCGGTGCGAATGGATTTACGCCCCTTTTGAGCAGAAGAGCTATTGTATTCTCCTTGTCCAAGAGGAACTTTTCCCGCAGAATATAGCGCCTCTGGAGGACTGTAAGCGGCCAGTGATTCATCGCTTCGTAAAGAAGCCAACTCGTGATCTCTGGAGCATCCGTGTCAGTATCTAGTTCGTCCGCGCCAATGCGGAAGCCCTGGAGCCATCGCTGAACCCTTGGATCAACGCCCGTGATGTGAAGCGACGACCGACCTGGATCGACTATGCGACCTGCGTGGCACAACGTTGCCCCGAGCATGTCGTATAGGTGCAGCTTAGAGAGCATACCTAGCAGCTGCGCCAAATCAGCTCGGCTCAGTACCCTGTGCTCAAGCGTAGTGTGGAGCTTAAGCAGCCTCACGAATAGCAATGGCCGCAACTTCAATGCCGCCCAAAACAGCGGAAGTCCCATGCCGCAGCAGAAATTGTCTCTATGCGCTCTTGGGTACTCCTGAGTAACGACATCTAGCCTTGCGCCACTGCTGACATATAGAGGGGCCAGTTCTGCGCCGTGCTCGTCGTCCATCATCGACAAACAGTGGGTAATCGAGTAGCCCTCTGTGCTGATGTGGGTTACTTCGGCTTTATGCTCGTACAGAAACTTGGCGATCTCAAACTGGCCAGCACGCGTGGCATAGAAGATTGGCGTCTCGTTGCGAGCATTCGTGGCGTTGATATTGGCGTGGGCCTCGGTTACGAGATATCTGGCAGATTCCATGTCGCCAGTGGCAGCACAGATGTGGAGCGCCGTCTCCTGGATAGATGTGTGTCCCTCTCGGCTTGGGACCTCGGAGTCAACCAGTACATTGTTCTCCCGAACCTTTACAATCCAGTCCGGGAGGTATGGCTCGATGCTCAGAATCTGGGGCTCCGGTCTGCCCCAAAACAGGCGCCGATATATTCGCGTCGCGAGGTCTGCAAGATCCGGATCTGCAGCCCTTAGGGATGCGGCCGTCTGTGCGTACCCAGACATGGTTCCTATAACACACCACAGACGGCGAGGAATTGGTACCTTGTGCGGCGGTTGGTCCATCGATTGCTCCAGCGTGCTGAAGAGATGAATGGAGTTGGTCTCGCCAGCCCTGGCCGCGAGAACCAACCACTCCAACCCGAAGCATTCCTCAACGGATGTGCCAATGCCCAGAAGATAAGACAATGCAATGTTGGCAGCAATGTAGTTAAAGCGATGGAGTCTTTCATCGGCGATAAGTGCGGTTACCAGGCGCCGTTTTTGAAGCGCAATAAAGTCGAGGAGTCCCGAATCAGTTAGTCCATTGTCGGTCTTTTTCAAGCTTTCTTCAATCTCAAACACCACGGGCAAGTTCACAGAGGATCGCAGCTCGTTACCAGCCGCGAGGAGGGAAGAGAACATGGTCTTCTTGAAGTCTGCGCTTCGCTTGATGAACGCAGGTTTCAGCACCTACAAGGACGGATTGAGGGTTAATGAACGCTCAACACTTGAAAAATGCTGGCCGAGGAGACTGCGGGTTCGTACTGACAAATATCTCTTGGACGAATGTTGCTTCATTGTACGTCTTGCTCTGGAGCGGTTCTGTAGCTGGAGGAACAAAACTGCGTCACTAGAATAAGCTAAACGTCGAAAGATGAAGCCCGACCGTTCTAGTCATCTCACCGAATGTCCCGATTCGTCTCTCGGGCAAAGCGAGCAAACTCTATGTCCACTATTGATGCCATGGAGGACCGATTTGCGGGCATGGCTGACAGTCCTTTCGCCACGATCCGGCGGAGGTGAAACGGACTATTAGAAGGGTTTGCGAGCCCGCTCAGAGCCATCTGCATCATGCCGGTCTCAGAGTCATCAGGAAGAAGCTTGTGTATCTGGATCCAAACCCTGCGCTCGTCCTGGTTTAGTTTGTACTGCAGGAACGTGTCTAAAAAGCTGCCCCCTAGAGGGATATAGCCAGTCTGCTTCCAGATCGTGGCCATGACCATAACAGCAGAATAGACGTCGCACAGCTGCCAGTCAATATTCTCTTCCTCCAACATGATAGCTTCCGGAGCCTGCCATTCGGGGGTACCGAACGAGTAGGGGTTGGATCCGTAGCTCTCCTTAGGACAGACGCCGTTGAAGTCGGACAACTTCGCCACGACGGCCCTAGACGGATGGCTCTGGAGGATGATATTGCTCGGCTTGATGTCGCCGTGCACAAAACCGCAAGCGTGGAGGGCTGCTAGGCCGAGCGCAATGTCACAACTGAGATGAGTTTTGCGGAGGGCAGAGTCATACGACCGGAGATGCTGCAGACAGTCGTCTAGAGTACCTATGCGAGTGAGTTTGTCAGAAGACATTGGCCCTCGGGCATAGATGGGCAAGGGGGGTTACCATATTGAGCGAGCTCCAAGGCCAAGCTCGGCACAGTCGAATTGCCATCCCAGCCGACGAACAGAAGCTTGCAGATATTCTCGTGACCGCGCAGGTACGAATGGGTAAAGACAGTAAGCTCCTGCCAGAGGAGCTGACACAGCTTCCTGTTTGCCTGTCCGCCCGTGGGCAGACTGTCAGGGGTTATGCTATACCTCTTGAGCGCAACTAGTGTACCTACAAAATTTCGAGGGCAGTCAGCTAAAATACATAGAGTCCCAATGTTTTTAAATCGTGCCTCCAGTGACATACCAGGCTCGTGTACTTCTTTTTCTTCCTTGCCGGTCTGATGAACAACGACTGTGCACGAGACGCCAGCGCCCAAGCCATAGCTTCTTCTATCCGCCTCGTTACCCTCGGTGGGTATGCCTTTGACTGCGGGCAGGTCGCACATGGGGAGATTAAAAGAGGCCGTGAGAGAAAAGACTGAGAAGATATCGGGTCGCTCGCGGAGCCTCGCGAGGGCAAGGCCACTGTCGAGCTCACGGCTAGGTATTCCAATTGTAGTCGCCGCCTCGACGCCAGTGTCTTCGTCCGCAGGCCGCCGGACAAATGTTGATACTTCCGGCATTGGAATGGCTCAACTGGAATCTTTTGCATCCGGTTTTGTAATCCTAGAGGGAGGTAGGTTGTACTATGGAGGTTGGAAAATGAGCCTGAGCGGGGTGAGCACCTTGACGCCTAGCCGAAAGGACGTGCACGTGAACTGCACTTCGCGGAGCTACGCTTTTCCGGTCCTCCATCTTCCTCAATCGGGTTGGCCCTGGTCGTCGAAGTAAGCAAAAGGGCATGACTCGGAAGCCGCTGAACTTCAGACAAAACTCTAATGGCAATGGTGAGTTGCTGCTGGGACAAAAACAAACTAAGACGTCCTGATTACGGAGGTGCAGACTAGAGACTTATAACTAGGCTAGGTATGTCACGGAAGGGAAGTGGATAATGTCGGACTTAATGGTATACGTGCCTGCGATACGCACGGATATCCACATATCTCGCTGATTGCGCCGCTGAATTGGTCCTAGCGCCTCTCTTCTACCGGCGCCTTACAGCAGCTAGATCTTCTGGAAGCGGCCTAACGCTGGCTGACTGGCGCCCTGTAGAGGTGGTAGTTGTGGTGGTCGTATCCTCTAGGCAATCTTTTCGCTGTCGTGGTCGCCGCCGTCGTCGTTTTTCTTTCACCCAGCTTACCTATCTTACCTTCAAGATATCTCATCCATTTAGCCATGGCTCGAGCACAGAGACGGCCTGGCGGCCGGCGGGGCTGAGGATTCGATTGTAGTATCGTCTAGCGTCCCGACCGCTGTCCAGCCGCGGCCTACTCTTACTGGCCAGGAACGCGTCGAACGTAATTCTGCCCAGTTGACCGCGTTACGTTCGACGAAGAATCTCCCCGCTGGGGGCCGGCACGTTCACCGAAAAGTCAGCTCAGCAGCGCTCAGCGCAGGCACGTATACCAAACCTATTAGCTATATTCAGGATCAGGACCGTCGTCATCGATCTTTCTGCTGCCAGTGCTCGTCTAGATCTTTAGCTTTCTTAGCAAGATACTCTTTAATCTTTTCCTTGCTCATATGATACTCCTTGTGAAAGGGTGGTGCGAACTCTATTCGAGATCGCAGCTCTAGAGATATCTATCTTCTGATGAGGAGAGAAAAGGAAAGAAAGCAGGAGCGTGGGAAAACTCTGTAGCAGTAGTAGCAGCAGTGGGGCTGCTACCGCGCGTGCTCCCCACTTGCCTCGCATGCGAACCACCGTGCGCAATCGACCTGGACCAGCGTCCAGGTCCTCCACCAGGCCCTAGCCTGTCACACTCCTCTAGCCAAGCCCAATTTCTGGCGGGACGTATCCGGTCCTATTGTGCTGTCTACCTGACGTAGTATTCAGTGGTATGACCCCTTCCCTTTCTTTAAGTACCTCAACTAACTGGTTCCTTGTATATCTGGCCTCGAATGAATGAATGTCGTTATTACTTACGTTTTCCGACGGCTCTTACGTGTTGTTATGCTACGGAAAGCCTTTCTACTTGACGAGGTACCTTACCATACCATTTGCTCCTGGCCAAACAGCAAGCAGGGTCTCAATAGCCCAGATATTCTCTGCTTCGTCGATAGCTAACGGTTCTGTTTCCGTAGCTTGGCTCTCAAAAGGCTCTTACGATAGAGTGGCATCCATGTCTTCAAGCTGCGGATCAATCATCTCAACGGGATGACTTGATGTTAACGGCCAGGCATGCCCAGTATTGAAATCCCCATCAAAGCCCTCAAACTCGTCACTGCCAATCGAAGAGGGAGGTGAATCAGACCCTTCCGGAGGTTCAGACAACACCGAGTTGGAGGCCCCAGTCTGGTGCGAGGACTTCGATGTTTGCCTGGAAGTCTGATTTGAACCGAATCTTCTCGCTAATTGGCCCGTATTATCCAAACTGGTTTGGTATCGGAAGCCCTGGTCGTAGACAAGCTTAGTCGAAAGCTTTAGTTTCTTCTGTATCGGTTCTGGGAGCCATGAATCATTCTCCCTAAGCCGTTATGGATATCGTCACAGTGGTAATTATCTCAACCATGGTCTCGAAAGTCATAAGAGCTTAATGACGGGGATGAGGGCATTTCAACCGACCCTTCCGAAGATGTCGAATGAAGTACGTCTGTCTGTGTTCTTTCCATTTGTTCGAAACGGGAATTACTTTATTCGCTACTCGGGTGAAAGGTCTTCGGTGCCAAGATAAGATTCGTATGACCTAGGAGCAGCGGTAATTCGCTATACATGAGCGGGTTAGGCAATTTGTTATGTTTATCTAAATAACATTGATAGTAACTACGCTACCGCTCCGCTCCGTAAAACTACTTATGGCAAAGGAAGTAGAATTCGGTATCCGAATAGAGTCCTTTGTAATACGTATAGTAAGAACGGGACAACCAACAACCCAAGACAAGGCGAGCCTTGCGGAGCGAGGGGAGCCGGCTGAAGAGTTGTAATGGTATTTGAGGTCGCCACCTTGGAGTTTGCTGGTTCCAAGGGCCCAGTTGGAGATCCTGATTGACCGTCACTCGAGCATTGAACGAGAGGGAACAAGCAGGAGGTCTAGTGTGACGATCCTTAGGAAGCCTAAGGGTCAGAAGTGGTTTCTGTTACTTAGGGTAAGTAAGTGCTCGGTCGTGACCAACCAGGCGTTGTCACAGGGTTCGTCAAGACAAGGTCTTATTCAGGTAAGAAATAGACTTAAGTGAATACTTAGATTGATCACTGGGTGATCAAGAACTATCTGAACGGAGGCCATGGAAGGCTCCTCCCTATATAGTTGTAAAGACTGTAGTGATAGATGTGATAGACGTGATAGACGTCTATCCCATCGATCGCCCTGATAGATGTCGATGGATGGATGGATGGATTATATTTCGCCCGGAGGCACTAAGCCTAAAGGGCCATTGCCCGCTAATTACATCCGATTCGCCCACTTTGCTATGGTCTCGTACAAGCCCCTGCGTTTCCCTCTGTGTACCTCTACCCAAT